>JARDXD010000196.1:0-56687 GCA_029218145.1 Aphanocladium album | reverse complement strand
GACAAAATGGACCGCCGGTGGCCGCATTTGCCTCACTGACTGAAGTCGCCATAGAGAACTAATAGAAAGACGCGAAAATTATAAAATATTTCTTATTAAATTATTTAACCATTTCTATATGGGAAGATCTCTTTTTAGAAATATATTTGCCTTAGTAAATTCGTGTCGTGCTGTAGTAGGTAGTGAGTATGCCATTGAGCACCGGCGATCCGTTTGTCCCCTCCTTGGGGGGGCGCTGGGGGGCGATGGGTGGTAATGGAGGCCAAGTTATTGGGTCTGCTAGACCCTTTCAGGTAGCGCATCCGGGCATCCCAGCTTTGCCACTAGCTAACACGGCAGCTGCACTACTTAAAACGGTACCTCCAGATTGGTGACTGCACTGACTGGGCGGTAACTAATAACTCTAACTTATAAGTACCAGTGTAGGTATCCAGGTAGCGACAAAGCGGTGCTGAGTGAGTAACTGTTGAAGGGCTCGAAAAATATGTCGCGTACTCTCGGCAACAAGGTTGACTTGTGAGGCCCAACCACTGCTCTCGTCAGCCTCGGGACTGCGCCAACTGCTCTGTTCCGCGCTCAGCTAAGAATTTCCAATCAAGTATACGTGAATAATCCCTCCATCATCCTGGAGGCAGGTTTAATCATGCAATTTGCTGGCCAGGCGTGCCAGGCTAACGAAAACAGCGCAGCGCAGCCACCAAGTTCTAGACCTGTCGCCCGCCTGCAACCCCAGGCACACTGATTGACACACCCACCAGCTGGCCCGCTGAAGAAATGGCCAATCTATGCGACTCCAGCAAGCCTCTCAGACCTGGACCCCGTCAATCCTCCTGTGTTCGGCTGATGAAGGGACCGCCTCAAACCAGTGTGGCTTCCCGTCGCTTGAACTGGTTTTCTCAGCAGCGTTTTCCCGCTGCACTGCGTCGGAGGCGAACTGATAATTAATAAGGCAGAGGCCGCTACCTACACTGTGACTGGCAAGATCTCACTCCGTGGGATCCGTGCTAAAGCGCACGCGACCAGCATCATCAGACATACATGACCAGCCTGTAAATTTAATATGCCAACGCTTGCTGCCAACCACGTCATCAAAAATTGCCTGCATCACGTCACAGCATCCAGGGGGGAGACAAATTGAAATATAAATCATGGAAAGCCTCGTGGTATTTTTTATTCATCACTGCCCTCCTGAAACTCCAGAACCAAGCATTACCAGAAAAGTCATATCTATGGCAACTTTTTACTCCTGCTGAAGGAGCTGAGCAATCTTCTTCTGCACGTTGGCCTGCTTCTCGGCCTTGGTCAGGCGCTTGTTCTTGTACTTGAGAGAAATGGCCTTCCACTCCTCCTTGGACTTGCCAGAGCCCTCGACCTTCTTGAAGGGGTCCTCGCGGATGGCCTTGTGGGCATCAGCGTAGAGCTCCTCCAGAGACTCGGCCTCGACGTCGTCCTCGATGTACTTGACGAACTGGCTGCGGTAGCGCTCCTCATCGTCATCGGCGAGGGTCTCCATGTACTCGGCAACGTGACCACCGTAGATGTAGTTGCGGAGGGTGTCGGCATCGAGCTCCTTGGTCTCAATGTCGTAACCGGGGAAGCGCTTCTCTGAGTGAGGGACGAGGATGCCGCCGTCTGAGGCACCCTTGAGGGCACCAAAGACACGGGCACCGGTGGAAGTGCGGGCAAGACCAACATCGAGGAAGGCCTTGAAGGGGCGGCGCTCGCCGTCGTCGGTCTCGGCTGCCTCGGTGAGGGTGAACTCACCGTCAGCCTCCTCGACACCGACAAAGTCCTCGTCGAGGCCGAGCTTCTTGAGGGCACGGCGGGCAATCAGGAGACCGGTGGCGTAGGCGGCGGCCCAGTTGGTGAGACCGTGCTCGATGCCGTAGGCCTTGAGCTCGTGAGCGTAGGCGGCGCAGAAGACCTTGTCGCCAGAGATCTCAGAGGTCACCAGCTGCATGATGATGTCCTTGTTGGTGAAGCGGACAACCAGGCGGTACTTGGGGGCATTGTACTTGTTCTTGGCCTGGGTGATGAGGCGCTTGCGTGCGTAGTAGTCGGTCTTGCCCTGGCGACGGCGCTTGAACTTGGTCTGGAAGCGGCTGCAAGATGTTAGCGACAATGCATATCCAGACGGCAATGTTCCAATACTGACCTGTAGTAGGCGCTGCTCTTAACCATCTTGTTGAAACCCTAATGTTCATAACCCCCGAGTCAGCAATTTGCGCTTCAGATTTGCTCGTCCTCCTTCCGAAGCAACTTGCGGCGACTCTTTTATATCGAGCAAACACATGGCCATTGACGTTTCTGCCAGGCGGCCATGATGGAACAAAGTAATAAAACCGAAACCGCAGGTTCACGTCGGCGATGAGAACCCAGGAGATAGGCCTTCACTTACCATTTTGACGGTATTGGTGGTCAACAATGGACTGTGTCTGGTGGTTGATGATGGGAGTTCGTGATGCGAAATGGGACAGGCAAAAATTTGGTGGGGGATAAATTCAAGCCCTAAGCGAATGCACCCTGCAATTGTGCGGCCCACCTGCGCAAAACCGTGGTTGGGGACGAGACGCACCAGATCAAAATTTCTTGCATCAAGTCACGTGCGTTGCGATTATGTAAATTTCGATGTGGGGCTCCGGACTTTGGTGCGGCCGGAGTTGGACGATGAGTCCGGCAGGTTTATGGGGCGCTGCCGAGGCAAGGAGGGTCTTTACCGGGGCTTTCTTTGTTGAGGTCGATTACATATAGCTACACAGCTTCAAGAATTGGTTTCTCTGCAGGACGTGACAACTGTTGACTCTGCTAGAAATGTCTGGATTCGGTGACGAACCACCAGCAGACCTCATCATTGAGGCCATCGACGGCGAGCTGTATGGTCCCAAGCAGCCAAAGGTGATTCTGTTTGACATTGGCGGTGTTTGTGTAAGTTGGCCCGAGTGACGGAGCACTTCGACTTGTGTCTAACCATCATAGGTTGTTTCTCCCTTTCAAGCAATCTTGGATTATGAATTGAGCCTCAACATTCCTCCTGGCTGGATCAACTACTCCATCTCACGGTCAGCTCCCAATGGTTTCTGGCAGCGTCTTGAACGGGGGGAAATTCCTATGGATGTGGCTTTCTTCAAGGGCTTCAACGACGATCTGCACAAGCAGTCACACTGGGAGGCGTTTTATAAGCGGGAAAAGGCGAAAAGCCCCAGACTCGAGGACGTCATCCCTCCACTGCCCAAGCTTGATGGCGAATGGCTCTTTAATGAAATGATGGCTGCATCCATGAAGCACGATCCTTGGATGTTTCCGGCTCTTGAGAAGCTCAAGGCGAGCAATAAGTATATACTCGCGGCGCTCAGTAACACCGTCATCTTTCCCGCAGGACACAAGCTTCATCAGCCCGATTTCTTCTCCGGTCCGCTAAAAGGTCTTTTTGATGTTTTTGTGTCGTCTGCGCACGTTGGTCTTCGCAAGCCAGATCCAAAAATGTATCAACTCGCAACAAAGAAGCTCGATGAATTTGCCAAGAGCAACGCCAACTCGCCCCGAAACCGGCACCTCGGCTGGGAAAATGGTGTCAAGGCCTCGGACATTCTGTTTCTTGACGATATCGGAGAGAACCTCAAAGCTGCCAAGAGGGAAGGGTTCCAAACTCTCAAAGTGAATCTTGGTCGGGCCTATGAAGCCGTGGAAGAATTGGAAAAGATTACCGGCATGGATCTGGAGGGAGATCATCCCAAGATTGCGGTGAAGCCCAAATTTAACCGTGCAAAATCATCAAAGATCTGATGCCAGCGCCTCTCGACAGTCGTGGCCGCTATTGAAAATTTCACGGCCAGAGCTAGGCGGTTGAAAATAATAAATTTACTCATAGCAATTTATCACACCTTCTCGGCAATGTATAAATACAAGCTCTCGCATACTTTGACCTTGCCTTCCACGGCTAGTCTGTTCCATTCCTCGTCAAAAATAGGCATCGCTTTCTCTAGAAAGCCAGCTTCGACAATGTTGCTAGCCATCGCTGCCATGACCACTTTTTCGAATTGCGTCTGCAATTGCACTTTATCAAGATACTTGACATCTTGACCTGGACGCTTTTCCATGACGGTCGCGCTTTTGACATGCAAGCTCTGGGATTCCAGAATTGCGCGGAACGATTCTACCGAACGCATCCAAGAGCGATCAGATGCATACTGAACACCCAAACGCGCGCAGACTTTTTCCATCATGACTCCCTCTGGGATGCTCTGCTCGCTCGGAATGTCAATCACCATTCTTCCGTTCGGTTTGAGATAGTCGGTCCATGCTGCAATCACCTCCTCTCTCTTTTCGAGAAGCACAAATGCATTCGAGCAAAGGATTAAATCAAAGGATTCTCTCCCCAGCGCTGAGCAAGAGCTCAGATCAGCAATATCGTGCTGGAAGAGCTGAACTCGCTGCTTCAGTGTTGGATTTGCGTCTAGCTTGGTCTGCGCGACCGCGAGCATTGCTTTTGTGGCATCGATTCCGATAATTATACCGTCGTCTGAGAGATTCGGAGCGGCATAGATCGCCTCGAGTCCCGTCCCGCAGGCCAGCGACAGAATTCTGTCGTTGGGACGCACGCCGACAAAATCGATCAGCCTGCGGGTGTAATCTGGATGCCAGGAGTCGTCATAATCCACGGCGCGTGGTTCGTATAAAAGATTGGCCATTTCATACTGGCTCTTGTTTTTGCTGTCGCCAATTTTGGCAAAGTACGCATACGTGCACATCTTTTGTTGTGGTGTCGCGTCCAGCGCCTACCCTGTATCTCAACACTCTGCTCTTTTACGGCCGAGCGATAGCCAAATCGACCGCGATGAAGAAACGCAGCGGCTGAACTTGGGTTTAGGGCTCGTATTCAATCTATACACACTATGATGAGTCATTCGGTAATGTTGAGCTGAACTGATTGCAGACGTAATGCGGGGTGATACATGACCGAGTCGGTGCCGACATTCAAATCTGGAGCACAAGTACACTTAACTACTCAAAAACTTTACCAGCCCAAGACACGAGCCCAACACAAAGCAGACATCCGACACGGACCAGTTTAAGACAATATGCAGCGGGACATACACACAAGTCGTCTGTTATTGAGGCCGGTGCGGACGAACGAAGATGGGTCCACCGACCTGGGGAGATTCCACGCGCTCTGGAGCAGCGACCAGGCTACAAGATGGAGGTATGCTGTACTTTGCATTGTATGCTGCATTGGAATACACCTAAAATGACTGTAGCCGCCGAGGCCCATGCAAAACGTTGGAGGAGAGCAAAGCCTGGATGGCTGGCATCATTCCCATCCCCATGCCCACTAACAAAATTCGCGTCTCATATTTTGTGCTCTACGCCAGCGGCGATGAGGGGTTAATTCACCCCGCGTCAGTTGACGAGAAGCAATGGAAAATGGGAGGCGTCGTTACACTTTTGGCCACCGATTTCAAGCTTGAAAACGAGCTTGATACGCGTATACGCAGTCCTGACGACCCCTGCAAGGCAGTCGAACTGGGCTATCTACCAAGTATTTATGCCCGAGATCTGGGGCCAAGGGTTCGCGACGGAAAGCGTTCAAGCCGTGCTCGACGCCTACGGACGGGACGTTGCGCCCTCGCATGCGCTGTTCCCCCGAGAGATCCTGGCCAATGCGCACGCCAAGAATGCAGGCAGTCGGCGAGTACTTGAGAAGACTGGTTTCAAAGAGGTTGGCCGGTTTGACAGCGAAGGCTGCCTGCCGCTAGTGGACGACGCGCAGAAATACACCATTGTGCACTTTCGCGCGGAGGATTAATCAACGCCGATCGTTTGTCGTTAGACTACGTTCAACGTGTATTCAGTTTCCATTAGTCAACGATGCTGCGCTGGAGAAGACAAAGGCAATGGGCTAACAAGACACTATGAGATGCACAGCACGGGTGCACGAGCTCCAGCCAATTTCCATTATGTGCTTCAGCGGCGCCGCACTGGTCGCCAAAGTGAGACAAGTAACCACACCTGCCACGGACCTTGCACAAGGTGTGCATGACCAGCGGGTAAAATGGCGGGGCTTTGCTGCGAGATGTTCTTTCTCCAAGTGGCAATCAATTCATCAGACGGTCAATGCCAATCGCTGATACTGTCACAGGAAATAATAAGAATCGCGAGTCATACCAGCACAAGGTCATGCCAATTAAACAATTCCGCCCAGATGTTCGGAACGGGCCAGTAGATGGAAACAACAAACGGTTCGGTCAATATGACAGAACATGGCAGGCATGGTTAACACCAGCACTGTCCAGCGCCAAAATCTTACCAGTAATCTCCTCCACCAACCCAAGGCTGTAAAACAAATAGCGTCCGGCGCCAGTCCCAGGCATGGCCGCCAGGCTTCACCTAGGCCAAGGGCGACGCTCCCCACAGATGATGCCAATAGCACGCGTTTTGACCGCTACGCTACTCTGACGTCTCTACGGCTATCGCTGTAGCGTCCAGCGTTTCGACTGGTGGCGTTGACGAAACAAGGATGGCGCTCAAGTGGGCTTTGCCATGCGATCGACTCTTCTCATACTCGTCTGTGGGCCTTGCCAACAGTTTGGGAATTCGTTGGAACGGAAGACTGTGCGCCAGGGCTCGGAAAGGAGTTTGCCGAGTTTGCAGACGGGTGAGAAGCCTGGCTAATTTATCGCTCGTCTGCTTGGACCAGGTAGGATTTGAATGCAGTTTTTTGGGATGCATGTCCGGCGTGTGGTGTACCTAGATGGGGGATAGTTTGCGAAGGAACTGGCGTGGTGTGGCGTCACATTACACCATACAGAGTTCAAGCCGCCAAGCAGCGTCATGATCAGACACTATAGGCGGATTTTGTCTCAAAAGACTTCGGAGAAGCTATGAAATGTATGCTTGAGACTCGGGATAACATGGTGAAGCACATTAAGCCATTCTATTACTATCAATCAGTCGCGAGACACCCAGCAGCGGCCTGAGCTTGCTTCTCTAGTCTATCCCGTGGGTTAGGTTCGCAGGTGCTAGCCCAGTGTTAGCCTTTCTTGGTGTCTTCGTTCTGGCGCCGAATAGCACTCCAAGCAGGTTACATTTGTACGACTCGTAGGGTGTGGTTTACATGGCACCCTGTCAGTCGTGGACTGGTGACCGACCGCCGTGGCTTTGAGTTCCGATCCGTGAGCAGGGGCGCGAATCCTTGGTTTTATTTCCTTCATCTCGCTGTAATTGGGACTAGGGCGATTGTCTCATTTTCCTGTCCACGTTTGTCCAACGAAGCCAAAGCGACTCACCTGCGGCACAAAGTATTAATAAACACACTGATCGACGTCGCATGGGACGGTCGCGTAAGGCTGCAGACCATTTCCCGCTGCTGACGTACTGCCACTCTCTAATACTCGGCTGTCAGCCCGATCCAGTCCCTCGCATGTCACCCACCGCCGATTTATTAGCAGTTGGGGTCGCATCCGCATCCAAGCCTGCCTCTTTTCTGCCACAACTTTGTCCACAGCACTTAAACGGACAGAGTTGTCGAGTATGGAGACCTGGGTATAGAGAGCCAGCAACAACAACATCACCTTTCGTTTTTGGGGCGTTCTGCGACTGGCGCCATGTCTTCAGCGCCGCTGACGCCTGAGCAGGTGGCCGCCGCCGAAGCCGCTTTCCACAAATTTACAGTCGAGCTGTGGACATTATACGTCGTTGGGCTGTCGTCGACGATACTACGAACCTATGCGCGCATACGAGCTGTTGGTCTCCGCGGCCTGCGCGCAGACGACTATTTTGTTTGGGTCGGCGTGGTATGCAGCATTGCGCACGCCGTCGAAGATTGCATCGCTAATGGGGAGCAGGTCTTTTACACGGCGCAAACATCGCTCGGCTACAATATTGGCCATGCAGCAGATGGGATGGCCAACAACGGCATGACGGATGCGCAGCGGGCCAATCTGGACCCGGGCAGCGACGAATACATGAAGCGGTACGCGCAATCAGCTGCACTCTACAGCATGTGCTAACTCGAGCAGCGTCATTGGCTCCAAGATTCAAGTTGCGGGCTGGTCGACTTATGTTTGTCTCATGACTGGCCTGAAGCTATCTATGCTGTTCTTCCTTACTCGCCTTATGTTTGGTCTAGGGCGCGCGTTTCAAGCCCGCGTTTTCGTTGGCTTTTTGCTCGTAACAGCTACATTTGTTGCATGCATCATTTGCATATTTGCATCGTGTCGTCCTTTCAACCATTACTGGGCGATATATCCCAACCCTGGCAGTAAGTCTGCTGCTTGTTAACTTGTAACACTGTCTAATGACTGCAGGATCTTGCCAGGCCGCCATTTCACTGCAGATCATCTGGTCAACCTTTGCCACCAATATTTGCACTGATATATATCTCATAATGATTCCGCTGCCTATACTTTGGCAGTCCTCGTTGGCGCTGTCGAAGAAGATTGCGTCGACAGTTGTGCTAGGTGCAGGAATCTTTGTCCTTGTGTGCGCGACGCTGAAAAGCGCTTTTGTGTTGGATGTACGTGACAACAGGATCTTGACCCAAATATTCTAACAAATTTCAGGACCCTGTCAATGGCGCGAAATTAGCTGGCTCATGGGGCACGCGCGAAGCGTTTATCGCCGTCATTACCACCAACCTACCGATGATCTTCCCGCTCGTCAAGCGCTGGCTACGCCCTTTGCTTCCGAAGCAATTGTCGGCCTCGCAAAAGGTCGAAAAGTCACCCACAGGTTTCCGCACCATCGGCGGCGGTGGACCAGGTGCCGACGCGAGACGTAAACCCGCAAGCGCAAACGCACTCACAGACTTTACAGTTAACGCATCCGAGGAGCACGTTGGCGAGGCAAAGAAGGAAGAGACGAATGAAAGCATGTTTCATTCTAAAGGGACAACTGACGTCGAAGCTGGAACAGCTAGCAAAAGCTGCTCACAGGCCCCGAACGCAGAGCAAGAGGAGTGGACGCAGTTTCAGAGCGCCTCGACCAAGTAGGCGATTGTAGGGGCACACGAAACTTTGATGAATGACGAAGCCATGTATGAACACACGCACACATAATACCGGAAAAGTACACCTGGAGGAAAATGCTTCATGATACCAAGAAAGGCGTCTTATATTTCTTACATTTAATACACTCTATTTTATCATATGCAATCCCATTCTCATCCAAGCACAATCAACCAAATCCGTTAATGGTTGGCGTTATTCATTTGCACATCATCAAAATTCCACGCTGAGCCCTCCAGCAGCCCTACGAACCAGCGCGGACCGGCATTGCCCGCAAGCCGGTGCCACGGACGACCCAGCAGGGTCTCTTCAATGTACATGGGCTCCGATGGCGACGGAGCAGCGCGCGCCGCACCATCAGGCGTCTCGTCAAGCTGCCGCAGCCGGTTTTCGTACCACGCCTTGATGTACGACGTCTTTTGCGACGTCCCCGCGTAGCGGCCCGGCTCGTCCAGCTCCTCCTGCGTGATGCCGTTGACGCGGGTCTCGCGCACAAAGTGCTCGACGTTGACCTTGCGGCGCTGCTCGGCCACCCGGAGACGGCCGACAATCTTGGCCAGCGCGCCGGAAAAGTCGAGAATGCGTCGCGCGGCGGCGGCGTCCCAGTCCGGCGCGTCCACGACCAGCAGCCGCGAGCAGATGACCATGACAAAGCCCGTCTGGCCTGGCGCGGCGAGGGCCTGGAAGCGCGCGCTGGTCGGCGGCACGCTCGTCACCGTCTCGAAGAAGGCGTTGGCGGCCATGAGGCAGTTGCGCAGCGCCGTGGCGCGGTACGTGTGCTGGCTGGGATCACTGCCGTGCTCGGGCAGGTCGCCGAGGTAGGTGGCCGGTTCGTAGAGGCGCACGAGGAGGTACTGCCGCGTGAGCTCAAAGTAGCGCGCAAAGTGATCGATCTGGTCCGGCGAGCAGTGCGGCAGCCGTTTCGTGAGCTCCGCGTACGTGAGCGACTCGAGGATGGTGTCGAGCTCGGTGCGCAGCGTCGTGACATTTTCGTCGACGAGGAAGAGAAATGGGCGTCCACGCGCCGTATCGTTGGCGGAGCCGAAGAACTCGGAGATGCGGTCCTCAATTTGCATGAGACGCACCACTTGCTGTAGGAGAAAGTCGGAGGGGTACTCCCCGGCTTGGGCGAGCGCGTCGGCGCAAAAATCGACGTACTGGCAACGCATCGTGGTGCTGCGTCCAAATTGACCCGAGTTTCTGGTTTGTTAGCCAAGGCAAGTGTGCGAATTGAGTTTCGACATACATTGAAAGAAGGTAATACACTCCAAGAAAAGCACGCATTTCATCCGAAGATGGAGCCTTGGGAACATTAATGTCTTTTGTCGCTCTTACATCGTCTGGGGCATTGTCCATGCCGATTTGCTTGAGCAACTCTCGCGGTATTTTGGTGATTCCTAAATTATGTGCGTAGCCTGTGGCCAGATACGTAAGATTGGTAATTTGCTGGTCATACAAGCTTTGCAAATCCGCCCTTGTTCGTGTTAGCTTCACCACAAACTGACAGACCAGAGCACATACCAGGCGATGACAATCAGCAGCCCCTGCAGCACATCTAAGCTTCGCTCCTCCTCAACGAGCATGTGCTGGCTGATGTACGCAATAACGTTTCGTTTCATCTTCTTTAACCTTGCCACCGGCAATGGCGCCGAGGAGAGCATCACTGCTCGGAACAGACACGGCTTGGACTCACACAGCTCCTGGGCTGTCATATGGCCAGGAATCCACACAAACGGAAAGTTATACAGACAAGTGTCCCGGTAAATGGCCAAAATCCTCTCAGCCTGCGGCCAGGTGAGACCCAAGGGCGGCGGCTGTGTCAAGGGGGCGAAGCTGGTCGAATTCTGACGCGGAGGTGCCGGTGACGGCTTTGACGCTGAGGCCGAGCTTGCCGGTGACGATATTGGAGGAATGACCGGACTATGTGTTTGTGGTTGAATTGGCGTTTGTGCAGGGCTGGACGAGCCGCCCATTGCCAGGCTGCGTGATGTCAGTGCATTTTGCGCCTCAATGGCTGTTGTTAAGGCGTCGAGACGCTCCTCCAAAGAGGCAACACGGCTGCAGACATGTCAGTTCCATCTCGTCACCGACGGCTGCGATTCTTACTTGTTCAGTGGCTTTACAAGTCGAGGTTTCCGCAAGCTTTTGGTCGTCTTGGCGGTACATCTTATCCCGATCCTCTCACATCTTAAGTCGCTAGTCAGCCATTGCGATAATGCTGAAAATCTCATCCATCAAGCATACCTTTCGCAAACGGCATCATCATCAGCGCCACCAGCAATGTCGTTGAAATTACAGCGTGCTTTGGCATGTGTGCATGGGATGCAGGCTCTGCGTCTACGCGGTGGGCTTGTCGACCGCTCGGGTGGCGTCAGACCCTGCATCATGTTTGCGTGTTCCTTCAGCTCCAGGGATCCGTAGGTGCAGTAGGAAGCTCCCGAGTAATTGATCACGATCGATCAAGGCTCTCAGCGGGTTAGACGGCTGGCGTTCCTAAGCCGATTCGGCGGGGGTGTAGCGACGAGGGGAGAGCACGCGCGGGGGAGATATGGATTTCATGGGGATATAAGCAATGAGGACCGCCCAACACGGATTTGGACGCTCTTTAGTAGGGCGTTGTCGACGGCAGTGGTCGGCCGGCGGATTGTTAGATGAGGCGACCCCAACGGGCTAGTGTGGGTGGGCGAATTTACAGTACGGGATAAGGGGGACTTCATTTAACGGGGCTACCACACACAAAACAATGTATCTATTAGCAATTCGTCTCACTTGCAGCGAGGGCCGCTAACATGTTGAAATATTGCCTTGGTGGCTTGGTGCTGGTGTTGCATCGTCTTACATGGGGTCGCAGGGGCCAGTTTCTCGCATAACGCAGCTCATAGGGCAACGGTGCGCTAGAATTTTCGATTTGTAAACCGCTAATCGTCTAGAATCTCAATGACGTCTGCTCCTTTTGGTATCTGATACAGTCGGCGTGGCAGGCCTACTGGGGATATGTCTTCCCGTTTGTAATGACCTGATGTTTCGACCACCGGGCGCCATTCCCCGTCCGCGCCTACAGCAATGGTTCTTGTCTCCGAATTCCCAGACTCGCGCAGCTCTCTTATGACCCCGATAAAGTAGTCGCAGACTCGCAGCTGGGTCGGCCGCGCATCGCCGCCGCAGATGGGGCACTGCCAGCAGTCCACGAGGCACGGCTCGTTCATTGGCGTCCTGGGCTTGCCCGGACGCGAGCGCAGCCAGTTCTCAAGATCGAAACACTGCAAATGCTCGCATCTGGCTCCGCGCACAGGGGTATGGCAAATCTTGGAGCTGACCGGGTCGCAGACAGAGATGTTTGCGGTTCTACCGAGTACGGCAATCTCGTCGGTGCTAGGTAGCTCGTTGATGTGTTTGATTTTGTCCCTTATCGTCTCTGCTGCAATGTGAGGATTGCTGTTAACGCTGCGCCACACTGTTGCATAATCCTGAGTAATAATCTGCTCGACTGCGATGAAGTAGTCATACCCACCCTCGCTTTGGGACAGCGAAGGCAGGCTAACTTGAAGATCATTGCACCCTGACTGTATATGCGTCGTGATTTCGACTGGTACATCTAAATGAAAGTGCTGCTTGCGACTCAGGGTACAAGGTTTCGAGTTTATCATCATGTGCAGTTGCTCAGGCCAACATGTGCTTGTTGTTGTCCATTCCGACTTGCTCGTCTCGGTTCTACCAGGTGGGAGTCGACATACACGCACTCTGAAGCGCCGACAGTTGTTTGCAAACCTCACAACTGGAAATCTGCAAATGTCGGTTTGTGGTTGAAGGATAGGCAGATTCTGAAGCTGCTCCTCTGAAAGGGAAAATTTGATCTCTGTTAGTTCCAGGCTTACGTCTAGCTTTGTGGGCTGAACTATGAGGCTGTCGACATGCTGGTAGTGCCTCTGCGTGGGCTCAACTATATTGGGCACCCGATGAGGGCTATGTTGCCGCACCAGGTGCAGCCCGACTCTGAGTGACGACAAATCGTAAACACCTTTTGGGTGCTCTGACTCGTGAATTCTTCTGAAAACCCTGCCGGGTCGAGGGTCCAAGAGTGCAGCCAGATTCTGACCAGGAAGGACAGCGCTTGGCAAAGCTGTCTGAGGCTGAGAAAAAGGGACTGGCGCATGCTGCATCGCCGGCGAATTGTGAGAATGATGGGGATTCAAGGCATCAACAGCCTTCGCCGGGGTATTGGCCACCTTATCCGTTGGAGAGACGTTTGGCGGAACGGACGGGCCATGGGGCGTGGTTTGGTCTGTAGCGATTTGTGGCCCGCAGACATGTGGACTGTGACAAGCAGCACTCTGGCTTCTGCTGGGAATCTGAGAAGCAGGATTCACCGGGCTTTGGATGGGTTGCGACGCAGCTGCAGTTGGCAGAGACGCAACAGCAGGCGGCGCAGCTGGCGCTCTGGTCGTAGGCGCTAGCGAAGATGAGCGAATGGCCACAATAGACAAAGAAACACTTACCTATATTCGGCGCTTGATTCGACGCTTGAGAGCGAGCTTGATTAATCAAAGCAATGTAGTTTCTCACGACATCAGTCCTAGCTGGCTCAATACGTTCGCGAGGAATGGAATTGGATGCTATACTCCACTCTAAGGCCCTGTCACGAACAAAGACCTCGTCGCATAATGCCGAGAAATGGCCATCTGGACAGCCTAGATTCCGGCGAGTCGAGGTGAAGATGAAGGTTTGTGCCACGTACGAGGAACATCTAAGTATTTCTGATAGCTCCCGCACGAGAATAGGGAAGCCTCGAGTGAGAATATCGGCCTGCAGTTTCGGCCATTTCCCCCCCAAAGCAGCAAGGAAGCCGCCAATGTTGTTAGTGATCGTGGCCATTATGGGTGAAGGTATGAAAGCATCAAAGCTTGCGGCGGGAAACTGCAAAAACCATTCTAGCCCCCAGGCCGGAAGATGTTCGTTACTGGTCAGCGGCAGCGACAAGGCTGCAAATCCACTGTCGATGACGTCCGAGCGGTACGGCCGCAAAAGATCGTAAGCGGCTTGTTTGTTGCGTGACCAAGTGCAATATCTATGATGCATGACAATATAGGTAATGTCGCGTTGCTCGCAGGCCAGTTGCAGCAAATGGCAGCGAGACATCTGAATATAGTTAACAGCTGGGTTGTTTTCAATGGCGCGGATATGCTGGGCCATCTGCGCACGCCATTCGTCGAATACCCATTCGGCATCATTGGACCAGCCGCCGTTTGGTTGAAATATGAAGCTTGGTCGTGGTAGCGGCGCTGGAATTTCCATGACGCTTCGCCGTTGTTGAGGCGCGGACGATGCAGCAGAAAAAGCACCAAGGAACGGCTGCTGAGGGTTTGCCGGAGAGGGACGACTCGAGTTGGAGGGATTTGGAGAGGGAATCGAAGCCATTTTGAACCAAAAATACAGTCAGAAGCGCTGAACTGGATAGAAAAGATGCTTTGTTGGTTGGCCTTAGTGAATGCGTTGGTGCAGCGAACACAGGCTCGCAGCTGAAGGATGTCAGAACGAGCGCTGCCTGGTCCTTCCAAGTTGCTCTGGAACACAAAATAGCAATAGACTCGATTGATCGAATCTGTTTGCCGCTCCTCCCAGGCAGAGGCAGAGGCACATGTCGCATCGATTCCAAGGCAATGTTTGCTTTTAGCGCCCAAGCTGCACAGGGCTGTGTGTCAAGCGCCCGCTGGCAGCCAGCCCTGCGGCCCTGGCTTGCTACACGGTGCAGCCCATCAAACCGCGCAACATTTATTCTACGCAGCTTGAGCAACAAGGAAGTATTCTCGGTCATGCAGAACCAAATACAACGGATTGAATCATTACAATCCACGCTTGCACTGTGCGGATTTCGCCGACGCGAATAGCGTTTGGCCAAGGTTTCGACGGAACAATGCCTCGGGCGCCGAGCTGAATATGGACGCACCTATATGTGACGTGGTATAGACGGATGCATGACAAGCGGCAGGTAAATCAGCCCGCGATGCGGGTTTTGCTATTTTCTGGACACCGTGTGCAGCAGACACCGCAACATGGCGAGCTGAGGGGACGCGTGGATCTACGAAAGCCGTTGGCACAATGCGATCTGGCTGGTGGGAAGCTAGCATCAGCACCGCAATCTTGCAGTACTACAGTAGCAAGATGGCCCGGAGGCTGGCAGGGTCATAACCTTTGAATTCAAAGTTTGAGCTCCGCATGAGCAGGCCTCAAAGCAGTCGCAGCAGCAGACTTTGGCTACACGTAACAGCCAGCACCAATAGGGAAAAAGTGTGACGACTTCCCCGCCATCCAGTCGATTAGGTACCTTGTGTCTATCTGAGCAGGGTGCAAGTGTGCAGCAGGGAGCGATACCTCGTGTTGCCGCCTCCCGCCCACCTGGACCCCTGTACCCAGGCCGAAGAGCGCCTCGGGAGCTGGACAGCAGTGACTTTGGCCAGCGGTAGCTGTTGGTACAGGTAGTGTGAGCGCTAAACGCACCACCACTCCCACCCGCTCCTCGACCACCTTGCTCGCCCTTCTCACATCCCGTGCTTAAGACAAAATCTCTCGACATTCCATCGCGCACTCCTTTTCCAGCCAACAGTCATTCGGCCTATCCCATTCGGTCCCTCGTGCCCTTTTCGACTTTCCCGCCAGCGCTTTCCCGCCCTCGCCCTCGCCCTCGCCCGACCGGCGCATGGCGCCCGCTTGCTGTGTCGCCCTCTAGCCCTACCCGCCACCTCGACCCTGCATGCCACCTTTGCCACCTTCGACATCAACAGAATCGATCGCTGCCTGGCTGCGGCACGCTGGCTGTGCTCGATCTGATTTAGGACTCCCGCTCGCCAACGTCGACCCATGTCCGGCGTACTGCCGCCCAGAGGCCCCAGCGATGGGAGCCCTCGCCCAGAGGTTGGCGACACGTTGATCGTTATCCGTACGTGCACTCGTCACGGCCCAGCAGGGTCGAAGCCGTCTTTCCAATACTCACCAGCGAATAGATGACTTTCACGCCCGTAGCTCCGACGAGCTCAGTCTCGGCAAAGGCGATCGAGTCGAGCTGATTGAACGCGACGACGAATTTGGCGACGGCTGGTTCCTCGGACGCCACCTGATCAATGGCAACACAGGACTATTCCCCGAAGGTTTGTCGCCTGGCGAAGCAATGTTTGGACATTATTGACCATGTTCAGTTTACACAAGACCGACTCCCAAGAATGTCCCCGGAGCCTCGCCACCTGTGGCCACCGAAGTGCCCTCGCTGCCTGCCACTGCTGCGAGCATCCCAACGTTGACTCCGCCAACGACGAGTAGCGGCAACGACACCCCTGCACCGTCAAGTACCAAGGAGGCAGACGCTGCATCCGTTTCTCTCTCGATTCCCACACTGTCTGAGGCTTCCATTCCTCAGAGCTCAGCAAGTCTAACGGCTGACGCTTCGCCGGCCCTGCCCCTTCCTCAGCAAGCGCCAGCTCAAGATAGCCGCGTGCTCAGCGAAACTCTCAATGTCATCGACGAACACATTACGCGTCTTCGATCTCCTCTTAGCACGGGTAGCAACCTGCGAAACCATGGAAACGACTCGGGAAGCGAATACAGCGTTCCGCTCGATCATCGCATGTCCTATATCCGCGGCGAGGAAACAGACGAAGAGGAAGACTTCTCCCACACCAGAGAAGAGGTACAGGGCTGGTCCGCTGACCAGGTTGCCGAGTATCTGTTTGAATCTGGTGTCGAAAAGCAGCACTGCGAGGTCTTTCGCGACCAAGAGATCAGCGGCGAAGTTTTACTCGGCATGGACCAAAGCTCCCTCTTCATCAAAGCGTTTGACCTCGGTTCCGTCGGCCGCAGACTAAAGACCTGGCACAAAATCAAAGCTCTGCAAGATGAAGTCACCAACAACGACACCACGGCCAAGCGAAGCACGCAGTATGGTAGTGAAGCTGGATCGGAGGACACGAGAAGCCGCAGGAGCCGCACCAACACGGTCACAACGAGCGGCTCCAACAGGCCGTCCTCCATCTCAACGAGACATTTGTCGCAGGCGCCCAAGGCCTCTCCCACAACCCAGGTGACGCCTGCGTCGCCGCAGAAGATGGTGGACAGCCGACCGGGCCACGCAAAGCGACCATCGGCGGCCTCGATCCGCGAAATGCATCATTCCCGACGACACTCCTCAACCGACTACCGCCTTGGATCTCCCAACCTGCCCTCGCCATCTCTTCAACCCCTGCCTCCTGTGGAGAGCGGTCACAGAAAGCAACCATCATTTGATCGCAACTGGTCCCTTGGCAACGCCTTTGGGCAACCCGGAGCTCGTCCGCTCTCCTCAGCCGGCCTGCAGGATTTGATCCCCGAAAAGGATCAAGATTCTGCTGTCGACCTGGACAGAGGATATTTTTCTGGTACTGACGCCGACGGCAGACGCCGGAATGTGCTTAAGAAGCGCGACAGCACTGCCCACTCGCGCCAGTCCAGCTATGCAGAAGAGCAGAGAGTGCGCAGCGCCACTGCGCTCTCCAGACACTCTCGATTTGGCAGCGTCGACTCGTACCGTGATGGACCGGCCACTGCCGCCCAGAAATATTATGGCATCCAACCCTCTGCGCACGGCAGAAGCGCCTCAACAAACACCACGGAGTCGATACGTCCTCTGCCGCCTCTGAAAGACAACATTCCGCCGCCAGTTACGAAGCTGGAGTCGACTCGTGGTCAGCCCTCGCCAAAGGGAGCGTTTGACTCGGGCTGGCTGTCGAATGTAGTCAGCCGCCCTGGCCAGAAGCAAAGCCGCAGCGGCATGCGCGCCATTTCCGAAAAGCTCACCTCGGATCGTCGCGCGTCGCCATCCTCGTCTTCACCCAAGGATAGCGCCTCGTTCTCGCCCGCGACCGGAGAGAGCACGCCCTCTGTCGCGCAGAGCCTGGAGCTCGATTCGCCCGAAGTCAACAGCAACAGCCCGAACAGCGCAGCCACGGCCCCCATCAAGAACAGGAAGAAGGGGAAGAAGGGAACCAGTGCCTACACGCGTGGCTTGCTAAAGATTGGTCCCGCCGAGGCCAAGGAGGGCGCTGAGTACTTTGGCTGGATGAAGAAGAAGAGCTCGCATCTCATGACCACCTGGAAGCCGCGATTCTTCGTTCTCAAGGGTCGCCGCTTGTCGTACTACTACTCGGAAGACGACACGGAAGAAAAGGGTCTCATTGACATTTCCTTCCACCGCGTCCTCCCTGCCGACAACGACCGCCTCACCGGACTGCACGCCACCATCACCAACGCTGTCGGCGGCCCCTCGATCCCCAACTCGTCCCTCTCGCCCGACCTCGAAAAGTCCAACGAGCCCGTCTTCATCTTCAAGCTGGTCCCGCCACGCGCCGGCCTCTCGCGCGCAGTAACCTTTACCAAACCCATGGTGCACTATTTCGCCGTGCCCAACGTGAAGCAGGGCCGCCTCTGGATGGCCGCCATGATGAAGGCGACGATTGACCGCGATGACACGGCGCCCATCACCACGACGTACCAGCAAAAGACTATTTCACTCAACAAGGCCAAGCAGATGCGCCACCGCCCGCCCGCCCTCATGAACCTCGACGAGATGGCCGACGAGGAAAAAAAGGCGGAAAAGGCCAACGGCGGCGGCAACAGCCTCGGCATCTTTGGCGAGACGGACAGCGGCGTGTCGGGCCTGGACAAGGCCAAGGCCAACGGCCTAGCCGCCGCGGAGAAGGACGGCGTCCCGCAGAGCGCATAGGCTGCGCTGTGCTGTCGCGGACAGAATTTGTATGGAAAGAAGCTATGAAATGATAATGGGCCCATGATGTACACACACACACATACACACATACACAACGCAACGCGAGGCGTCCTTGATGTTACTGCTGGTATAAAGAAGAATGTGGATTTGTTATTTCTGGTACTTGAGTTTTGTTTTGCTCTGGTCTCTTATATTATATGGGTTGTCGGTTTTTTCTTGTCTTTATATCCTTTGCCGATTTTTCCTTTGCTTTTCTGCCCTCTTTCGTATATATATTTTTACAACCTCATGGAGAAGAGGGAAAAGTTGAAAAAACTAGAAAAGGCATTCCTATCTCGTTTAATCTTATTAATCTTTCACTACTTTTGATGTCTCGGCACATGTCACGTATACGTCGAGGCACCAGCAAGCTGGAGGCAGCTTTACATGCTGGCTCAAACCTCACAACTCTACTTCAAAACGGAAAACATGACGCACAGATTAGATCAATGCACAGTAATGAGGTATGTTCGTGGCTACATGTATAAGTCATGACTCTGTACTATACCCGGCCGAGTCGCACCCGGCCGCGTCAGATAGCAACTGTTCAACTACCTGTCATTAACGCCCTCGTCTCGTAACAACGCCTCGCGGCTGTAAAGATAAACGCAAAGCACGCTAACTGATTAAATTCAAATTCCGTAAACGCCATATATGTGCTGCCCGTTGGAGCAGCGTTTGAAGCACACCGGCTAGCCCAGCTTCTGGTTCATGCCCATGAGAAGCTGTCTGATTGATTTCATCAGGTGCTGCTCGACTCCCTCAAAGTTGCCGCTCGTTTCGCCTTCGCCGCTTGGAGGCACAATGCTGGCCTCGACAAAACCAAGGACTCGATCAATCGCGGAGAGCGTCACCGCCTCGGCCTTGGCTTCGCCCAGGCGAGCCTTTAGTGCCTTGATGGAGACGTCCTTGAAGCCGTTGAGCGACGCCAGCACCTTGGCTTCGAAAATCGGAGGGGTGTCGTTCGGCGTCGTGCCACCGGGCGTAGGGCTCTTGTTCTTGGTGAAGCCGTCAATTACCTGGCGGATACCTTTGATACAGATGGCCTCCATCTTGTCATTCTCGGTGGCATCCTTCTTCAAACCAACGCAGCGGTTCAGTGCCGACATGACAATAGCCTCGGCCTTGGGGTTGCGAGCCTTTTTGAGATTGTCCACCAGGCCGTTCTTGAGACCAACAACCGCTTGAAGCAGTCGTGGCTCAATGACTGGCCGTGTGGCGCTTGGGCTGGCGGAGGAGGCCGGCGCTTTGCCAGCAGCTACTGACTGCGGTTGAGGCGTGCCAGATGGACCAGGCGAAGACTTCGCGACAGGTGCCGGACCAGGCGCAATCGGCTGCACTGGCACCTCGATTTTGATGGAGCTGGCGGGTGGAGGTGGCCGTGAAGCATACGGAGAGCTGTACGAGCCAGACTGGTGTGCGCCCATCTGCGGTCTTGCCGGCGCCGGAGGAGGACCGTATCCAGGAATCTGCGTGGGCGCTGGTGGCTGAGCTGCAATAGGGGCGGGAGGTTGCTGTGGCTGCTGTTGTACCTGCTGTTGTACCTGCTGTTGTACCTGCTGTTGTACCTGCTGTTGTACCTGCGGTTGTACCTGTTGTTGTTGCTGAGGTTGCAGCTGCTGTGGCTGTGGCTGCTGCGGCTGCTGCTGTACGGGAGGTGCGTACTGGACCGGTCTTTGCTGGGCTGGCTGACCAGCATATCCTTGCACTTGATAACCTGCAATCTGCCCTTGTGCATAACCAGGCGCACCAACTATGTGCTGCTGGTGCGCGTTGTACGGATACGAGTATGGCCCATACCCTTGGGCAGCCATTGCTCGGTCTGGAGAGGAAGCCTTGCGCTTCTTTCCGGCGTCTAGTTCCACTCCGGGAACGCGAGACCACAAGTTGGTTGTCTCGTCCTTTTTGAAAGCCTCGTTCCCAATGAGGTTGTGACGGACACTGCTCTCCCAGCCTTTCGTTTCGGTATGGAAATAAAACCATGGGTATCTTTGACAAATTCTCTTGTAAATCTGCTTCAACGTAAGGCCATCGGGGCCGGCGGCGGTCAGCGTCTCGTCAATCAATACACCGTAGTTCTTGTTGGGCTTTTGCAGTTGCTCCTCGGTGTAATCCTCGATCTTGAGTTCCAGAGGTGGCGACTTGGGGCGGGCCTTCTTCTCCTTCTTCTCGCGTGCTCTTCTTTCAGCATCAGAGCCCTCTGCGCCATCTTCACGCGGCTTGCGAGGCTTGTACTTGCGCTTCTCCGCCTGATCTCCAGCACCATCCGGCAGAGGATGCTTGCGTGGCCGACCAACCTTGCGCTTAATAGGTGGCTCCACGGGAGGCGGCTGCGGCAAAGTCTTCTTGGCCATCTCCTGCTGTTGTTTCTTGAGCAGGCGCTGTTCCCGTTTTGACATGATGCCGTTCTTTGGCGGTCTGCCGGGGCCCCTCTTCTTTGGTATCTCTGGCATCAGAAGATTTGACTGATCAGGGAAGCCTTCGTTCTTGACTTCTTCCTCCCCTTCGATGAGTTCTTCGTCGCCCATCTCCTCATCGCCATCGGCATCTTCGCCAAGATCTGACAGTTCTGGCAGCGAGCCCTCGACCTCGGATAGCTCGTCGCTGGTGTCTTGAATCTGGCCGTTGCCGTGCGTCTGTTCAAACTCAAAGCTCATTTCTTTTCCGCCATGCGTTTGTCGCTTCTTGGCTGGTTTCTTCTCCTCTTCGAGATACTCCTCAGCTCCGGTTCTGCCCTTCTCGACGCCGTTGATGATGAACCGAAAATCAATGTCCTTGATCTGCAGACGGTCGCCGCATTTCAACACCACCTTGTCGCTCTTGTAGTGAACATCTTCGCAGAAGAAGCCATTCTTGTGGAGCGGAATGGCCTCGAAAACGCCTTCCTGCTGGTTGTATGCAATCTTGAGATGCTCGCGAGAGATGGCCTTTGTCTTGCTCGCAATGTTAGGGCCTGGAGAATGGATGCCGATAAAAGGAACGTGCCACGGCGAGGGGCGTAATGATGTGAGATCGACGGCGGCTGCACCGGGAGTGTGTGATACGTATTGGCGGTTGGAGATGATGTTGTCGGGGGTTTCTTCGTTGTCCTGCTGGGAAGAGCCGGCGGTGCTCGTTTTGCGACGCTTCGCCGGTCGGCCGCTCTCTTCGCTATCCGATTCGGGACCCAGCATACCACCTTCTTCGGACACGTACGACTTGCTAAACTTGCTACGGTCGTGCATCATGGGCGATGGCGGGGGCAGACCCCTGCTGGCGTTTTCCTCGACACGGCGTTTGTGAACGTCTGCGCGTTTTTCGTCGCGGCGGGCCTGCTCCATGGCGCGTTGGTCACGACCGATGATGACGGCGTACGTGGTCATCTGGAAGACGGAATCGGCAAACTCTATGCGCGCAAACGACTCCAAACCCTTGTCGGCGCCGGGCTGGCGGACGGTGTGGCCGGGAGCGAGGCCGTTGATGGCGTTGTCCATGGGGTTGGGCAGCGTCACCTGCGACGGGGTGACCGTGGGCGGGGGCGACATGGCCGAGGGCGCGTTGGACATGGAGGCGAGGGCCATCATCATGTAGGCGCGGTGATCGATGCCCGATGCGGCGACTGGCGTGAAGGGCGTCGAGGGCGCATACTGCTCCGTGTTGGCCATGGCGGCGTCCTGGGTGTGGTGGTTTGCGTCGAGCTGTCTTGAGCCGTTAGCCGTCGATTTCGTCGTCTGGTTCGCGCCGGCGTGCGTGGCGACTGGCGTGCGAACCGCGGCTGATCCGTCCTGCGCACTCTGCTGCGCGCCGTTGCTGTTCGTGGTAGGGGTGGTTGGCCGATTGGCCGTGGCCGAGGCGTTGTTGGCAGATTCGCCCAGCGGTGCCGCAGGGGCGGACGCGGTGGCAGCAGCAGCAGCCTCGGCCGCATCCACCGCATCGGGGGCTGTCGAATCGGCCGTCGTGGGTGCCGTCGCAGAGGGGGGCGGCTGCTGGGCAGGAGCGGTGGCAGCGGCGGCGTCGTCGGGAAGGCCACGATGGCCTGCGCTCGACGAAGTCATCGCTGCTACCTGGCGGAACAGCTCCTTCGCCCTCCGTGCCGAGAAGTCGGAGTGGTGATTTTCACGCGCGCGCGTGGATGGTGAGAATCAGGTGCGCAAATTAACGAGCCGTGATGGAAGGCGATGCACGACCCGCGCGGCGTAGCTGGTGGTTGTCCGTCGACGGGAGTCGTCGTTTGTTGACTGGGACGGCCTGATGGACCGGAGACGCAGCTGGGCAAAAGAATTTGGCAAGGCGCGGGCGAACGAGGCGTCGGGATCTGTTTCTGCGGCGCAGGCTCCAGCACCAGCGGGAGTGCAGCACCAATGACGCGTTGTGATTGGCCGAGAGGGGTTGACTCCTCATTCAGTCCAGCAGCTAGCACGGCATGAGAGAGGCAAGACTGCTAAATCCTTTACTAAAGCCGCCAACGGCAGGCCCAAATTTTCTTAGTGGACACGGCGCGGGCGCGGGCGCGGGCGCAGGCATACTGGGGAGATCGGCTGCGGCCGCATGGCATGGCGTACGTTGTGATGGCATTGCTTTGGCAGATATGATGCGTCATTGAATGAGGGTGCAATTGACGCCTAATATTCCCGTTGTCAAATCGAGAGAGTGCCGTGATCTTGCAATGGCACACAGCTTGGTGTCAACTCTCAGGGTGTCTCAGACGCCCACGACGAATTGAATGGGCATGGGATTATGCAACTTGTATGGTATTTTAAATGATAAACTGAAGCTCCATTCTCCATCCATTGGCCATTGCTGGCCAGATCAATGCGCAGCTGCGAGCAGCCGCCCGGAGCACAACCTGGTGAACACCGCCACCCGACTGTAAAGAAACAAACTGATTAATTCCGCACATTACTTTGGTCAGAAACATCGTCCGTCGTAAAAGCACGCTACTGCAGCCCCTGCTGTGGGTTCGTTTGCAGGCCGGGCTCGCTCCACGATGGCGGGCGCTTAATGCGACACCACATCGTGCATCCCCATCCACTCATTTTCACCGGCGCTTCAATCCCCAGCAGAACCATTGTTTCCTCGCTGCGGGTCGAGGAAATGTTTTCAGACAAATTTAGAACAGAAACAGTTCCGGTTAGCTCGGAATAGACGGGGCAGTCGGCCGTGAATCATAAAGCTGCACTCCTCACTCTTTGCCTTTCATTTTGATTGTCCCACGTAACACATCATTCTTTCCTTTGTCATTTCATTTCTCATATGTTGATTTCTATTTTTTTATACTTGATTTCCTAACCTTTGCCTTATTCATTTGCTTCTTGTCTGCTTCTCTTGACGCTTCCCGTCATTCTTGACTGCATTGATCCAGGAATTGCCGTTTCACCATCTTCATTGCTTCAACATCATGAAACGCTTCTTCAGTCGCTTCCGACCTGCTGCCCCTTCCCACCAGAAATGGAACTTTGCACCTGACCATCATGGTTTCGCCGACACGTTCCACCCCAAGCCCCTCGGCCGCGTCGACACCTTTCACTCGCGCTACGTCCAGATGCTGCTCGACCAGGACAACGTCGCCAAGACGCACAACGTCCTCGCCGCCTTCTTCGTCTGGCTGCTGCTGGCCAGCTTCATCGTCTTCCCCGGTACCTTTACCACGATCCAAAAGTCCATCGAGGACAACGACAACGGCCACTTCCCCAGCAAGGCGGCCGAGTCCATCTTCAAGAGCGTCAAGAACGTGCCCCTTCTGGCGCTGGCCGCCATCATGTGCTCCATCTCAGTCATTGGCATGGCCAGCCTCGCCCTCCGCCACATGAACAACTACGTCTGGATCCTCAACAAGCTGTTTCTCCCCGGCGTCGCCAACTGCACCGCCGGTCTCATCTCGACCCTGATTGGTGTCTACACGCAGCAAAAGGGCGTCTGGAGCATCTCGGCCAAGGTCACCGCCATTGTGGAGGGCTGCGGCCTGGCCATCTGCGGCACTATCTGGTACGTGGTTGACCACTACTTTCTCTGCAAGGTCAAGGAGACCCATGGCACGCATTACGACGAGTGGCCCAAGCAGGACTGGCCCAAGCAGGCCAGCGACGACTACGAGCTGCCAGCGAAATACCGCGGGCAAATGATATAGTATAAAAAGTGCTCGCAATGAGAAATACTCCAAGTGATTTATAGATATCGGAAGGATGCGGGAATGTATAGGCTCGGGCAGCCTCATTAGACTTGTTTCAATATACTATCGCAGCAGCGGCTCGCGCTCACTGGAGCTAGCTGCGTTGTTCACTTTGCGAATAAACCTGTCGGAGAAGCGGAATGACCAGTGACACAACAACCCGGCCACAAACCCAACAGCGTCGTTCTTGAATGCCAAGAGGCAAGCCGTAGTCATGAGCATAACAGTCCAGCGCTCCATTCGCTCCTCCTCTGAGGGACTTCGCAGCTGTCGTGTAATGACCGACGAGCTCTCGTTCTGATCCGAAGACTCTTGCCAGAGATCGCGCGCCCCCTGATTGAGCGAGTGGCCGACCTTGGCGAGCTCCAAGCCCGCCGCAAGAACCATGATGCCAAGAAGGCTCTTGGGGTACTGGCCCAGGAGGCCAAGGAGCGTGCCTCCGAAGAAGAGCCCCAATATGATTTTGACGAGGCCGAGGAAAATGACACTGGCACCGCTGCGGGCGCCAAATCGATACTGCGCCGCCAGACCGCCGGAGCCGTGGCACACCGGCATGGCGCCAAACCAGGTTCCCGTCAGGTTCATCATGGCCACGCTGAGACCGATCGAAGTGACGGACGGCGTGGGCACGTCGGGAAGCAGGTCGGCCGCCAGCGCCGTCACGGCAATAATGGAGTTGAGCGTCGTCAGCGGCAGCTGGCCGATGGCCATATAGATGGGCGCCGCGTCGTCGATGGCCGGCAGAACAAACTCGGGCGTCCAGAAGCTGACCCAAGGCAGGCGCTGGTGCGTGTGCATCACCTGGACGAGGGCAAACAGCAGCCCCAGGAGGAAAAAGGCGAGCGCATAGGGGAACCGCTGCAGCCGCTGGGTCAGGATGAGGACGAGAAAGGCAAAGACGGCCCACAGGCGGTTGTCGAGAATCGGGTACAGCCATCCCAGCGGCTGCAGCTGCGAGAGGCCGGCGCCGACGATGAGCGACAGGCCGGCGCCGAGCTGGATGCCCTTGACAACGGGGATGGGAACGACCTTGACGGCCCAGCGCAGCAGGCCGGTGACGCTCATGACGAAGATGGCGATGCCGACCCAGAAACCGGCGCCCGCGACGCCGGACATGGATGAGTCGCCGCGGTGCGCAATCGCCGCCGACGCAATGGCCTGCAAATGTTAGCGCAGGTTGTTGTGACGAGGTGGTGGGATGCTCACCTTCATGGGCTGCACGGGCAGCGGTATGCCAAAGACGACACCCGAGATGACATTGAAGACGCCGGAAAACACCAGCGTCGAGTCGAGATGGATGGAGCCTTGGATGGCGAGGGCAATCATAAGCGGCAGCAGCGTGCCCAGGTCGCCGAGCGAGCCCGATATCTCCGCCAGAGGGGCATTGCGAATGGTGTTGAGATTGTGGCGGTTGCGCTTCTTGAGATGAGTGAGAATGGAGTTCATCCTCAAAAAGAGTCGTGCAGTGACTCTGATCATGGGCTGCTGGATCGTCCAAAGTCAAAGTGTTGAACAGAGCTGTCGTCTGGATGCTGGAGAGGATGCGGTGCAGGTTGGGCTGCCTTGCCCCACGTGAGCTGCCAGCGCGACGTCACCTGGAGCGCGGCGATGGCCGCTTCATCGGGACGGCCACGGATGCAGGTTTGCAAACAGCGCGCAGCAAACAGCAGCGAAAAAGTGTAGCTGGAGCATGGTCGGGAGAGTGTGGCCATGGGCTGCTGTGGGCGAGCTTCATGATGGCGGATTTGTGACGACGCAGGCTGGCTAAATAGATGGGTTTCACGTCTGCAACGTGCACGATATTGTTATGTGCAGAAATGCCATTGTTTCGGCATCAGAGATGCATCAATGCGCCAAGTAGCGCCGCATTCGACCCGTTGGCGCCGTGCCGGAATGGACTGGCCGTGCCGGAGCACGAGAAGCTGCGCGCCAGTGATGTGGTGGCATTTGCCTGCAACCAGGTCTGCGTCGGCGATGCAAATGCCGAAGGTCAACAGGTCACATTGGAAACTACGTAGTACTGCAGGTGATTATGTGGCGTATGCGACCACTGAGAAGACGGCTTCTCCAGCGATAACCAAAACTTCAAGGCATGGCAAGGGATTAGTGAATGAGCCGCCAAGCCGATGATAACATGGCGATCAGCATTTAAACTAGACACGTCCCTCGTAGCGGACACAGCATTGTACACTGGCTCAGGATTAGAGCGATTGGTTCGCCGCGAGTCTGGTTATTTGCAGGCCTATTACGAGCTCTGGCTTGTCTTTGTCTAGCTCTTCTCCACTTGTTCTCTTTTCTACGTAGTAGTAAACATCAGTTCGGCGAGTCTCGCTCAGAACGAGCCGCCTTCCCTGGACAGGTGGTGGAGATGAGAACCATAAAAGACATTTGCGTGCTTGTCCGACGCTTGTCCATGGACAATTGGATTGGAATCGGACTGCGCCGCTTTCACAATCCCAATTTCTGCACAATTTCTCATGTCGGGCGTCGCAAGGCTGGCTGGATCGCTGTTTATTTTAGACACAAACCAAGCATGTCCCACGTATAAAATGTGACTCGGAACTAGCGACAGCCACTGACACCTATGTACAAGCAATCTCGCTCTTACTTGTTAGCGCCAGCCCTCAAAGACCCAGCAGCGATGGCCTGCCTGTGCACGTGTATTATTACTCTGCAAGACCCTGGGAGGATGATCCAGCCCTGGGGGGGATGGCGGCGCCGAGACCGTGCTTTCAGTCAGTTCTCTACTAAGAAGCTGGGCGCGACCTGCGTAAGCTACTCCAGCAAAAACATGGGTCAGGAGATGTTTCCACAGAAGGGGAAAAAACGGCTCCAGCAAATGTCCGCGGGGAAGAAACAACTGGGAACGACAGGGGGTTCCAGTTTCCGGTGGCATCTCATTAATCACGCATGTTGCGATTCATGTCGGAACCTCCGTCTTGGTGGGAACGGGGGAGCAGAGTGTTTCTCACCCGGCACTGCGCCCGACGACTACAGCGGCTTGTCATGCCGCAGTTTGACAGAGAAGGGATTAAAAAGCTTGTTTTCTCCGTGGTGAAATTGACTGCAGGCTTACCGATGTGTGGCGTTCCAGCTAGCGGCCTGCCCCGGCGTGTGCTGAAATTCGCGCAGCCGTCGTCGTCGTGAGCCAGCAGCAAGACAGGCCGATTAGCACGCTATCTAACAAGAGTCTGCAATGGTACCCCCATGCCCCGAATGCTGTTGATTGTGCGTCGTGTTTTGTCTCTGCCAAGCTTATTTCCCAGAATGGCAGACCTGTATGGGCTAGCTTGAAGCTTGCAGAGTTGCATGTCACGCAGGCTAGCGCGTCGATAACCGGACACTACACAGCCAGCAAGCAGAAAACAAAGAAGAAAAAAGGGAAAAGGAAAAAAAGACGCTGGGTTGCCATCGCAGGCTGCAGGCTGTTGCAGGCCGCATGCCGAAGTGACATCGATGCCGCCGTTCCGAACGGGCGTCCCGCTAATAACAAAAAGGAAAAATATTACAGGGCAGGCAGCGCAGGCGAGTCGGGAATTTAGTGGGCGTGCGCCCCAGAAGAGTGCTGGAAAAAGCCTCTTACGCCACTGTAATGCGGACCGCTAATTACCCTTTTGGTTGCAAAGGCTCACCGGCTTTGGTCGAGGCTAGTGTTTGCCTCTTGTATACAAGTCGGCTGGTAGTTTCCGCCCCGTCCAATTCTGCCGTGCCTGGTCAGACTTTTCTTGTCTCTGGCCTTGCTCCATTGCCGGGCGTAGCCAAGTCCTGCAGGGTCAATCGGGCGCGCAGAGCGGACCATGGGAAGCAGAGCAGACCAATGCATCCGGAGAGCCATGGAAAGTAGCGTAGAAAGGATGATTTCAGAAAGGATGATTAGCAGCACATTGATAAACAGGACCCTAGTCCAGCACCCATGGAATTATGCAACTTAATACTGTAACTTCCTCTGTACCCAGTTGCTGGCCAGCAAGACCAGACGCCAAACCACGATCGGTGGTCCGTGACGTGAGGCCCCGCTTTTCCGTCTCTCGTAGGTACATTGAGCTGATCAACAAAATCATCCTCCAGTCCGCTTACGCGCTTCCGCCCAATTTGTTGCTTCTCCATCCTCCTCGCACCAGCCAAATCTTGTTTCAATCCTCCCCAAGGTAAGAGAGAAAAATTCGTCCATTTCGCTGCTCGCCTTGGGCTTCAATTCCGACCGCACCGTCCGTTCGCATCTGTCCGCCATCGCTGCCGCCATTTTTCGACGTCCCCCAGCCAATTGAGCTTTGCTCGCTCCTCAGTGGAGTGAGAAAACCGTAAATTTCGTCCCCGGCGCACCACCGCCGAAGCCGACAGGAGCAGCATTCCTCGCCAAACAATCGGCCAGCACCAGCGACGCGCGACCCTTTTGCCATTGAACCAATTGTGCGGTCGAGTTGAAATCAATTGCTGCAGCAGCCTCTATTGCACTTGCTTTTCCTGCCCAATTTCCGCACCCCTCAATTGAGGTCTTTTTCGACCTCTGCCAGACTTGTCGCTGACAGCTTAGCTCCAGAGCTCTCAAATCATCACAATGGCCGCCATCACCGCCAACGCCCACCCCGGCCTCGTCATGCACGAGATTGCCAAGCGCTCCAAGAGCTGGCCCGCCAAGAATGTTGGTGTCATGGTCGTTTTCTGCATCGTCTTTGTCGGTACGTAACAGCCTGCTTTGGTCGCCTCTGAAGAGCCCGTCAACACGCGAACCCGCCAGCCCTCACGATAAAATGCTTCCCGTACTGACCACCCATCACAGTTGCCGTCGGTGTGCTTAGTATCTTCGTCAGCAAGTGGCTCAAGCGCCGCAAGGAGTCCAAGCCCGAGCTGTAAATTATTCCCCCATGATACAAGACGAAGCTGTCGGGAGGACCGGGGGTGGTAAATTTGTTTGCGTGGGACGAGGACGGAATGACAGGACTGGGGACTGGCAATCGTTCGTCTCCGTGCGATTGACGAGGGGGGGACGAGCACTAACGCTGCAGACGGTCTGTTAAATATCTTTGTCCTCTCGTCAGTCGTCGCTCTTCTCGGACTTCATGCATTCAAGCGAACCAAATTACAAAGAAAAAAAACCAGCCTTGCATCTCGCACATCGAATTCGACCTCTTTTCGCCAACGTCTCACAGAACCTGATTTGAGACTGAGCCGGCGCATGCTAACACGGGAGCCTGTTTGATTTGGAGTATTTGTCGGGTTGATTCTTTGTTTGATTGTTTGCGTGCTGGAGGCTGTTGGACAGCGTCGATGTAGTGTTTGCGCCCGTGTGATGCTGTCAGGTTGATCAGGCTGCTGTATTCTATATTCTAATACTACTGATACCTCTTACTATAATCTTCTGTTGGCATTGCTAGACAATGCCTGTATGCATGTTCATTAGGTATTGTAATTGTATGTAGTTACAGTTCTCCTAGTAGTATATATTTGCAGCTCTTTCGTGTCCACACCCTGACTCGTCTACATCCCCATTCATACCAGATATTTCAAACGCCAAGACACCTATCTCCCGATCTGTCCGTACACCATGTGCTTTGAGATGCTCTGCAAAACACCTACAAGTCCTCCTTGGCGAGCATGTCGGCAATGTCGAGGTAAAATGCCACCGCGTTAAACGTCCTCCGCATGCCCATCATCTCCCGCAGCGCCCAGCGCATGCGGTTTGACCAGTTGATCAGGTCCAGGTGGCTCACGCCCACGAGCGTGCCCCGGTAGTCGCCCCAGCGGCTGCTCCGCACGCTCACCAGCCCGTCGTTGCCGCCCTCCTCGGCCTCGACCAGCAGGTACGGGTGCCGAAAGACGCCCAGCAGCGATGGCGGGCCACCCATGTCCGCGCCGTACGAAAAGTACCGCACCCCGCCCGCGTCCGGCGTCGCCGGGTTGAACGTCTCGGCCATGTACCGCGTCGTCAGCTGCTCAAACGCCTCGGTGCCGAAGCCCACCCGCGACAGCGCCCCGTACAGCCGTGGCAGGTGTACCGGCGACCGCGACGACGGGTCCACGAAGAAGTCGGCCACGGGGCTGCCCCGGTGCGGTGTCGCAATCGTCGTCAGCGAGGCCACGCGCACCCCTCTCGACGCCGACAGATGCGAGATCATGTACCGCGCGTCGAGACCGCCCATGCTGTGCGCGATAATGTTGACGGGCTGCGGTTCGGAGGAGGATCGTTGGGCTTGGGCGATGCCCTCGGCCAGCGCGGCGGCGCGCACGGCAACCGAGCTCGACGGCGGCACCGACGTGGCAATTACTGTCGCGCCGTTGGTTTGCAGGGCGTCTTTTATGCCGTGCCAGTACTGCACCGCAGGTAATCGTGGGACTATGCGCAGCTCCGAGAAGCCAAAGAGGCCGTGGGCGAGGACGATGGGGTATTTCGGCGCAGCTGCAGCACGGTCAGCGATTAAACGGCGTAAAAGAGAGGGAGGAAGACCTACCATAGTGCTCGCGAAGCTGCGCAAAATCGTCAATGATCTCCTTGCCTAGGTTGGGAATGCGCGGGTCCTTGCAGGCGTGCGCCGAGACGCAGAATGGTCGGGGGCGGTGGCCATGGCTGCGGTGCGAGAGCTTTAAAAGGGTAAATGAGAGTTGCTGCTGGGTGATAGCTCGCCGACTCATTGCCTGCTGCCCGTGGGCAATTGCCGAATTGATGTGGTTTCGAGCAATCGTGGCCGCAATTGCGTTGCTGATGGCAAATGGCGATGGCGATGGTGATGGCAGATCGGCGTTGGCAATCTGCCTGACGTCACCCGCTAGCGCAGCCCACCCAAGCTCCGCCACGCATCAAAGCTCACAGTGGACAATTCACATGAATGCTTGAATGAGTATCGATTAAAATTAGTCGAAATCTATGCAGATATGTATACTTTTCACACCAAAACTCCATTAATGCCAAACCAGCGCCTTCGTGCAGCATGGCCGTGCTAGTTCTTCTGCGGCGGCAGCTGGCTCGGCGCATTCTCAGCCGTCACTCCGCTAAATGGCGGCCGGGGGTTGTTTTGGTCAAATGGCATCGATGCGCTTTCTGCCATGGCCTCGCTGTAGCTGGGCGGTGCATCTTCGTACTCCTCGGCCGGCGGAGGCGCTTGGCCGCTGGGTCGCCGCTGAGGCAGCGGTGGTGCATTGCCAGAGCCGCTGGGTCCAGAGACTGACTGGCGAGGCGGCAGGTTAGGGCGCAGCTCGCTCTGCGAAAACCCGCCGTTTGTGGCCGCTTCCACAAGCTCTCTGGGAGGCTTAATGCCCGAGTACACTTCCACGTTTGCGAAATGCAGAGGCAGGGTAATGGACTCGGGAATAGTTTTGCCACCTTTCTTGCCGAGTCGCAGCGTAGCCAGGATTTGTACTTCGTAGCGTCGACTGATGTTGCACGTCGTGAATGACGGTGCCACGGTATTCGGGAGGGGCTTCTGGCTCCAAACCTCATCGGGCACGACAATCTCAGCGCCAACCTCTGCCGTAGGTGTAATGAGGGGAATTTCCAACTGCGGATTCGATGCTATGACCCAGCGGTTATTTTTGCGCAAGACTTGCCCATGCGCAGACAATGTCGTCGTTCCAATGAGGTCCATCTGAAAGGATGTGAGGTAGACTTGTTGAGGGTTGTTGACGAGCTTCTTGGCAATCAACCGCAGCGGCACGGGACGGTTGCAGGTCAGAACCAAAGGATGCGGTAGACGAGCAGATAGCTCTACAGACTGTGGCGGAGCCGGCGTTTCAGGCGATTCTGCATCGCCCTTTTCCTTCTTTTTGATTCCGAAAAGAGAACCCTTTTGCTTGCCCTGCGGCGAAGGCGGACGGGCGGCGAAGCTAAATGGTCTGCGGGCAAAGGATTCTTGACCGCGGGGCTCTGAGCGCGGGGGTTCGATGGGCATGAATTTGAACCCTAGCTGGAATCGCCAGTTCTCTTTCAACAAGCCCGGCCTTTGCACGGTCACCTTGATGTAGTATCGAATCTCGGCGTCGTTGTAAACGCCCGACAACGAGGGCGGCAAGGTCTTGGTTACGTGTTTGAGGTAGAGCTGCTTTGTGCCGTCCATGAGTCGAATACCTCGGGATCCAAACATGCCAGCGCCCGTCAGGCTCTGGTTCGCCAAAGACGCCATCGCATGCGAATCGCTGCAGGCATTGTTTATGGGCACCTTGAATTTGAAAGGAAACTGGTGCTGGCCAGGCTGCAGCGGATACGACCCGAACGGGTTGTTTGTGCTGCTGTGGTACTCGTCAGGGAAGACCTGCTGCACCTTGTATAGGATCTTGTGGCTCTCCGAGTTCATTGCGGCGTTGGACGTGGAATAGCCATCCCGGTTGTCGCGGCCATTTTCAAACGGCGACGGAGCGGCCAAGCTTGTGTTTGATTCGCCCTCGAGCTTGACGACAATACCGCCTATCTGCTCGAGGCGATTCAAGTGCAGAATCACCTGGCCGCTGATAATGTCCAGATTCGTAAAGAATTCCGGCTGGTTGTCGAGCGTGATGCGCATCAACATTGTTGCGGCTTTGGGCGCTGCCCTCGGGAGGCGTATGATGTTGCGGGAGCTTGCGCCAGGATCGAATCGAACGGCTCGGCAGGGGGTAAACGGTAATGATGTCGGATAAGAATTCCTAGTTGGGCGCTATACAGAGGCAGAGCTCATTCTGAGGAGGCAAACGGCGAATATGCTGCATGAGCAGGATCGCGGGGAGTACGATTTATTGATGCGGTTATGCCACCTTGGCGCGCAATGGGGCAGGCGGTCTGGTGGCCATTTGCGGCGCATCATCGCTGTGCCGGGCCACGCAAGACTGTGGCTAATTGTGGGCTGATGCGAGTGATGACGGGCGAGGCGCAGCTCCAGGTATACGGTTGCCTGATGTAGTTATTTTTCAAGATTGCATTTCAAGGTTGCATGTTCAAGGTTGTGTTTGTTCAGGGTTAATTTGCTGCATAATTGATTAAGCACCTGGGTGCTAGATGCGCCACCGATCGTGGCCGTGGCGCACTGATCATGATGTTAGTTCCACGGGTATAACAAAGCACAATATTAACACAAGTTTTAATGCGATCCATGCACCAGGATATCGCGCTACCTCGACCGTTCAGCCTCTGCTTGGCCCGACCAGGGAATAAAGAAATGATGTGCACATCTTGCTGGCAGTTGCAGGGCAATAGCAATCCACTAGAATGTCGAGAATTAGCCGCGGCCCAAAATATTAGAATAGACTAATATAAATAGGTCACGCAAGCGACCAGAAGCTCCATGAAAGAAACCAAGCGAGCGAGACAGGCTGTGCCGCTGCATCACAACGCTTTGATGTCTGTGATGGTTTCGTTCCACCGACAGGGCTGATTTAACAGAAAGGCAACGACGGCTTGGGCACCGTCACGTCCAGCGACATCCGTAGTGTCATCACAGCTCACAATCCCTGCTCGTCACTTCCGCTGCATGCATGTCTCGCCCACGCCGCCCTCACTTGGTGAGCCGTTCCGCCTTGGCGGGGAAAGGCATCGGGTGAGCGTTGCTTCGCAATTTGGTTCGCTTCCAATGTGCACGTTGGCAAAAGATTCTTCAAAGAGAGGTTTCGCTGGCAGGGTGTTCCGCCTTGGTCGTGACGTGCGCCTTGTGGCGTCTAAACCTACTTGTTGGTAGCAACTTCTGCAGCCCTGCCACCGCCCAGTCGCCCAACAAGGAATAACGCAGTCCAGATATACCGATGCTGCAAATATTAGCGATGCCGGTATAGTGAATGGTATTAGTAGCATCGTATAACAGTTGTCATGTCCGTATTGAGCATATTTCGAAACTCACCTGGCTTCGCGGCGTCTATCATCTCCTACCAGACTACACAGCTATCACGACCCAACACTTCGTACATATCCAGTCCCAAGCCCTGTCTTAAATGTCGATCGAAAAATTCTTGACCAGGGTTGCTCCCCACGGTTCCATCCGCCACTTCCTCGTTGGCACCATCCGGCAACTCCCGCCACCATTATCACCTGGACACATCTCACAAAACAAACACCATCACGGGTATCTCCATTATTCGTAGTCAAATCTCATTCTTGTGCATACCAGTATTTTGGTGGCTGTGTTCCTGTTAGTAGCTGCTGTGTCGGATATCCCTCCTTCCCTGCCACTTGTCGCTGCCGTCACCATCTGCACCCACCAGATATATATCCCCCAGGCGCTGATTTCCAACAGAACCGTCCTGCGTCGAATCCCATCAACACCGCAACTCAATTCCTCCAAACGGAGATGGCTGGAAACTGCGGTTCGACATGCCCTGTGCCGGAAGGGTTCTATTCGTACCAACCTAGCGTCAGCGGGAACAGCACATTCATCGCCATCTATGCACTGATGCTTCTGGCCACCCTCTTTCTCGGCTTTCGGTATGGAACCTGGGCCTACTCTGCTTTGCTAGGCACATCATGCCTGCTTCAAACGGTCGCTTTCATTGGCAGAGTACTCCTTCACCACGCCAGGGATTCACAGCGATATTTCCTGCTGTTCCTGCTCGGCACCTTTTTGGCACCAACATTCGCCGCGAGCGCTATAGCTTCGACGTTACTGAAACTCACCAGTATTGTCGGTATTTCGCGTCCTTGCGGCTTCAGTGCTTTCTATATGGTCTTGCAGATCCTGCTAGTAGCAGTACTTGGGCTGGAAGTCGCTGGCGCCGTCCTTTTATGCTACGGCCGAAAAGTGTCACAGGTAAGTCCCTCATCGGATTGTTTGTATGACGACTAACAGGGGAGCAAAAGAATTGTACAATTTTCATCATTACTGGTCTCGGCATACAAACTCTGAGTCTTGTGCTCATGTTTGGCACCTGCGCCGTAACACAGTATCTGGACAAAGGCATCCGTCGGCTAGCGTTTCAAGAAGGACGTCGACAGATGAATCGAGGTAAGCCAGCAGGCTCATCTCACTCCTCCCCCACTGACTCTTCCAGGACTGCAAGTGGCTGGCGTGCTGCTCTTTACTCACTCGGTATATCGAATTGTCGAAATCTGCCTGAGTGTATCTGGGACCTTGTTTCAGGGCGAGCTGGCTTTCATGCTGGCCAATGGAGCCCTGCCTCTCGTCTCTTGTGTGCTTCTAATTACATTCCATCCCAAGAAAATCGATCGATCGCCCGCGGCGTTGACCTCATCATGGTCTGGCAAGCGTAAAGAACGGCCGCCGCCACTGACTCATGGGAATGCTCATCCAGCACATCATGGATACTCGCCCAACATTGCGCTGCAAATTTCTCCCACTTCGCCAAAGAGCCAGTCCTCAAATCCTCCAGCAGTACCGTCGGGCTCGCCCGGGCTGCCAGTCAACCCGCGACCGACACATCAGTCGATTTCGTTTCAGCCAGTGCGGGCTCCCGCACAAGCTAGTGTCAATCATTACAAGAATAAGAAAGATGACAGGCAACCACGCGAGCTAGTGGAGACTGACAGCTTGTGGTAGCTGTAACATGGCGCTGAGATGAACACCCAGTGTTGTATATCTAATTTATATGATTACACGATATTTTACGGATTTTTAAACTATTGTCTGAGTCTTTGGTTCGCAAGTTATTATTGTCTACTATTGAGTGTCACCTCAGCGTAAAACGCCGTGCATGAACCATCAAAGCGTGCGAGGCAACAAATCTAGAATCAGCACGCCGCACCTGAGAGCTTACTTGCAAGCTTGGGTGGCCAAGGCTTATGGTTAATTACTGCTCCCTTGCGTAAACCCTTCTATACGCCGACGCACCCGACATCTAAAGCGACACCCAGCATTCTAGTGACAGGAGAAAATTTAATGGCAGCAAGTGCAAACAAGAGGTAGGCAATTGCTTCCATGCGACGCCGTACCTTGCCTTATGCACTGTTGCATTGTCATCCTTTCCATGAGTCTAGCCCGCCTCTCTTTTATGGCTGAGGATCATGGGACAGAGCGTGAAAGGAGCTCCAGGCATCGTCAGAATATATTCAGGTGTGGTCGGGCTGCAATTGCACATATCTGGAGGCTGGTGAGAATCAGAATGTAACGTGATTGTGAGGCGGGTCGTGTTCATCAATATTAATTGAGCTCTGACTGGTGGCTCCCACTAGGTCAGCCCTCGCGCCAAGGATCAGCTGTCAGTTTCAACGTAGCATGAGTCTAGCTCTGTCAATCACAACTACTCAGTTTGCAATTTCTGCGATTCATTCCATCTTGACTAGCCAAGCAGCAGCGGCAGCAGAGATGCCGTTAACATTATAGCGAGTGCAGTGACGGAACATTGTAGTGAGGCAGTGACCGACATTGCAGGCGAGCGGCATTGACCGGAGGTTTATCCATAACAAGCATTAGCAAAACTTACTCATGATTGATAACATTAAACTATTCGTCAAGCTTCCAAGAATCTGCAACTGCAGCCAAGACTTTCCGCATGCCCTGGCAGACGCTGCCATGCTATGCGAGCGGACGCTGCATCGCACTCATTGCACCATGCAGCGAAACGGCGCTCGATTTTGATATCAATGCACTACCGGTACGCAAGATTTGGGATTCTTGCCGGCCTGCGTAGAAAGCTAGGCATGGCAGAGCCATTGAGAGCAGAGCCTCCGGGGTAGGCGCAAGCTAACAAGGTTCAGGGACGCAGTGCTGTCTCGTGCGCGTATCAAGGATCATCGAGAAACACAAGAAAAGCTTAATAACACGTTGCGTGGCAAGACGGCACTGTGCTGGCACATCCCCCACGTTTAATAAATTCAAGCTGCATCAGTGTGACTCGTTGCGCAGACTTCCATGGAGGCGTAGGAGCAGCTTGCCGTCAGGCTGCATGTCCATTTAATCTATTTGATAAACTTCCTTCCAAATTGGGGGTAAGCCCCAGCTTCTGGCGCCTCATCATATAGGCCTGCATGCCCCAGATCACCTGACGACATCCGTATCCATTGCATGGTTACAGAGCTTTGGGTAGAAAACTGGAGAGAAATAAGCCGTATTATGTTTTTGGTGTTTTTCTTTTCGGAGTTTGTAAGGGCAGGATTGAATCAATGGTTGTCCCGACGGGGCTCAATAGCGTTACATGGGCGTGGGATGGCCATGGCCTCCACTTCCTGCGTGTCTAGTTGAGCCGCTTGCTGCATCGCGTTGCCCTGCCGGCAGGCTGTTTCAATGTACAATAATAAAGTTGCTTCTAGACGATCTGGCTCATCATGACGTCTGATACCACGAGGCCGGCGCCGCCATCGCATCTCTGCCGGCGCTACCACTACAGTGTTGTATGCCCGCGCTACCAATATAGTATTGTAACGTCCCCTGACATTACCAGGCGCACTCGACCTAGGTGAAACTGGGATCGAAACAGGCATCGATATAGTCAATATTTGTCCAGCACTGACGCTCCTGCAAGCAAGAGCATGTGCTTGGTGGGAGCCGATGTGCATTGCGCCACGGGCCGACCGAGCGTCCAACGGGAGCCACTCTCAGTCAGGTCGAGATGGCACGTCGAATTGCGACTACAACACAGACGCTCCACACACTGACAAACTCTTTTTCAGCCTTCTATATTGGGAGAAACAATCCTCTCAGGCATTGTACGTGAGGTAGTATGAGCGCGTATCAGGCCTCTAGCCCCTTGCTTGACGGTTGGCATAATGACACCGCCGCTGGCCATGTGGCTCCAGCCCTTTGAGCAGGTGCATATTCATACGGACTAGTTCCGTAGATTGATAAATATCGATAGTTGCCCGTTAATGGGAAGCAGCTCCAGCCCCAATGTACCTCTGCGGTGTACCTCTGTAATCTGGACCCGAATCTGGTGAACATTCACTTCCACACGCATCCTTCAACTCTGTCAGCTCGGAGTCTATTTCTAGCTAATCAATCAGCTGTCCTTGAAGACTGTCAGAAATTTCACAACATCAGTTGGATTGGCCTGCTTGCTGGTGGCGTGGGAGCTGCTGATTCGCACCTGCCGTCTTTCGCACTGGCGTGTCTACACCTTCTCGGACACCGCCGGCCCTCCGCAGGATTTTGTAGTCGAGTTACAAATCCTTCGAGGTCCCATTCGATTTGACCGCCGAGAGCCTGCATTTTCCAAGCTACCATTCATTTCTTCATCAGCCGTCACCATGGGCGGGTTTCCACCAGAGCTCCAAAGGAAGTTTGATATCCGGCACAGAGACAACGTCAGGGCCATCGAGGGGTTCTCATTTTCTATTGTCGCAATTGCAGGTGTTTTCGTCATATCCCATCTGTTCAGAACGGCATACCATGGCGTCCGTCCAAAAGGTGGCTCTGCCGTTGATGTGCTCTCGTCACCACTCAGGTATGCTCATGCCTTGTCGAGTGCAGCTACTGTGCTAACAAGTCAGAATCATTCGAAAAGTTTCCGTCTGTTCATTTCCCTTATTTCCTTCAACAGGTCATGCCTTTATTATTGGCACATTCATTGCACTCAACTTCATCTTTCTCTTCACCTTTAACAACAACAGCAACTTCAACTTGGAGACAAACGTGGCATCCAGGACCGGATGGTAAGCTCAGTTTATTCGATCTCAAGTATTCATCTAACTTCTCAGGTTATCCATGGCAAACATGCTATTTTCCGTATTTCTTGCGCTGAAAAACACCCCCCTGGCCTGGCTTACCGCGTGGTCCTACGAGCGGCTCAACATCTTGCACAGATACTCTGGCGCCTTTGCCGTCTTTCACATGATTGTTCACGCCTGCTCTTACTCTGCTTACTTTGCCGGCGAGCACGAGCCCTACATGCTGACAAAGGCGTCCAGCATCTACGGTATCATTGCTGGGTCGTCGTTCTTCATCCTCGGCCTGAGTGGCGTTTTCCTGCGCCCTTGGTGGTATGAACTCTTCTACTACGTCCACGTCCTATTCTTCACACTCGCCATTGTCATGATTGGCCTCCATCAGCCGTCCATTGTTGAGGGCTTTCTGGTCATCACGATTCTCACCGGAGTCATGTGGGCACTTGATAGGCTCATTCGCGTCTTCAGACTGCTATTCTACAGCGCCAACAACAAGGTCACGCTTACACCACTGCCTCATGGCGGTACTCGCGTTACGCTGGCCAAGGCGCCACTGGGGGCACTCTCTGGCAAGCACTGCTTCTTGTGGATTCCGGCTATTCGGTCTTTCGAGACGCACCCATTCACCATTTCTGCCATGGACCCTCTCGAGTTTGTTGTGAAGGCGCATGACGGATTTACAAAGGAGCTACACGACCGTGCCGTTGCGCAGCCCGGCGTTCAACTCAAGGTGTCAGTTGAGGGCAGCTACGGCACATTCCCCAGACCGTCGAAATTTGACAGCGTTGTGTTGATTGCCGGTGGCACAGGTGCCAGTTTCACTTTTGGGGCTGCGTTCAACGCCCTGAAGCAACTGAAGGAAAAGAACATCACCAAAATCATGTTTATCTGGGCTGTTCGTCATCGATGTAAGTACTCCCGCGGCCGACATCTACTCTAGGCTAACAGCGTAGCACTCTTGAGCTGGTATGCCGACCACCTCCAGACTCTGGGCAGCGATCCCCGAGTTTCCATCCACATTTTTGTCACAAAAGGCCGGGATGCTTTGGAGAGCAGCAGCAACTCCATGACAGAGTCCGAGGATGGACGCTTGGACGCCTCTCCAACAGCCACAAGCGAAGAGATTGTGCCCGCCATCGTTTCTTCGGCATCAAGCGCATCGGGCGACCCTGAAAAGGCGACAGCCATCATTCAGCATGCAGATCTTACTTCAATGCCACGAATCGATGGGTACTCTGGATTTCCCATCACCTGGAAGCGCCCTGACGTGCCGGCTATGATCCGCGGCGTCGTTACCGAGAGCGCCAGACATCAGAGCGTCTTAGTTATGGGTTGCGGACCAAGCTCGCTGATGACGCAGGTCCGCAACACGACGGCTGAGTGCATTCGCACAGACGGGCCGACGGTGGAGCTGCACTGCGAGCAATTTGGTTGGTAAGCATTTATTTGATAATGTATTTATGTGAGCGTGCATTCAACATGATATTTAGATTCTGGATATAAAATTATTTGAGCATTTCAGCTTTGCAATCCGTATGCCAATTTACGAGCGCTGCTGTCAATTCCCTGCTGCTGTCAATTACCTACTCCTTGCTGTGTGCCTTATCCGCAATAATAGACTTTAGCCTCAGCTCAAACAACTGTCCGCCATGCGTGCCGCTGGCATTCTTATCAATCAGCCCCCACATCTCGGCTCACGTTCGCTCCAGAACGCTGGCGCACGGTCAACCTCGCGCCCCGACTATGCGTGCAGAGTCTAGACCACGGCTTGGGGTTTATGCGTCCGGAAAATTGCGGCCAGGTAACGCAGCATGGTCAGTGGAGGTCTAGACTACAAGCAAGGGGACGGTTCATGCCCGATCTGGTGATCATCGTTGCGACTATTGCTGGGGCTTGTCGAGATCACGTCACGTAGAAAGCCAAGCAATATTAATATTGATTGAATGCTAATAAACAAATTGCGTATTCATGTCCAAGCAGCCAACGCCACATCCCTTCTAACGGGACAAATTCAAAAGGGTATATAACAGCTGCCAGTGCGCCAATCCAGTCAAAGCCGATTTCAACCGTAGCGCCAATAGTGGTCCATATTAGAGAGCGTTTGTTGTATTCGGCGGGTTATAGTTTGTTTATTCGTTTCGTTGCAGCAGTATATTTGTTACTGTTTATTTCGTTGTGCTGCAATCGTTGTGTGCATTCGTTATGCTGTATTCATTTCGTGCACCATTCGTTTCGTGCGCCATTCATTTCGTGCTGCCGGTAGTTGAGTTATGTTCCTGCCCATTTGCTTGCTTCTCTTGATCTCTCGCCTTTTGCAAGGGACCTTGCGGGTCAATAAGCAATTTTGCATCCTTGGAAATGTCCAGGTATCCAGAGTACACAATCATGGCCACCTGCAGAGCCACAATAACAATAAATGCTTTGTGTATGGTCCCGCCGCTGCGGATGATGCCATACATGATGAATGGGAAGAATGCCGGCCCGGACCCTCCCATGGTGATAAAGGCAGCCGCTCGCTTCGTTCGCCGTCCCTGCCCCCGCAGACCCATGGCGAAAATCAGTGGCCAGATGGGTCCTTCGCCGAAAAAGAAGAACAGGGTGGGAATGATGATCAAATTCGGATTCGACGGGCGCAGCGTGACCATTAACACGGACGAGACAAAGCAAATAACAATGCAAATCGTCAAGAGAGTGCGCGGTTTGGGGACAAAGCGCACACGCACCGAGTAGTAGCAGATTACGGAAGCGATAATGCGAGCAACCGCGAAAACCGATGTTCCGCAGACGAGGTAATCTGCAACGGACAGCGCGAGGCCCTGGACTTGCTGCGGATGGATGGTCGGTCCCGCGGCTGCAGTCGATCGCTTGCCAAGAGCATCCACAGCATCTGCAGAGACGAGATCGCCGAACCAGATAATGTTGCTCTCTTGCGTAGCGACGTAGAGATACTGCGCCAAAACAGCGAGGCCAAGAGTCACTGTACGCAGCTGTAGGCCAAACCATGACTTCTTCTTGGGGCTCACAGGGATGCGCCTTGTCGATTCTTCGAGCTCCTCGTCGCTGACTTCGGGAAGCGGCATGTAGAAGAAGAACAAGCCCAGAGCGGCGCACAGCAGCGTGATGCCGAGATATGTCCACTGAACATTGATCAAACTCACATCCATGCGGGACTGGCTGTCATTCTGCAATCCTGTAAAAAAGACTCTCTGTGCCAACAGCGTGCCGGCAACGCTTCCGATGCCTTGCACAGCCTGCGCCAGCATCAAACGCATCTCGCCATAGGCGTGAGGGCCGCAGAGAACCATGAATGAGTTGGCAGCCACTTCAAGAACTGACAGGCCAAATCCAACGACAAAACTACTCACCATGTAGCCGCCGTACGAATTCGTGACTGCTGACGGCCAGAAAATGATGGTTCCGATCCCGTAGATGGATAAACCCAGGATAAACGTCACTTTGAAGCCGCCAATATTTTCGGTATCATTTTTAGAGTGCCTCTTGGAGCGGTTATGCTCATCCCGTCGAAGAATCCATTCTCCGACCAGAAGAGGGCCGAAAAAGTACCCTCCGCCAAAATAAGCACTGGTCAAGCCGAGCGTTTCGGCTGTAGACATGTTGTTGATCTCTGCGATGGCGTTGTTGAGCGTGTTCAGCAGTCCATACGAGAAGCCCCAGAGCAGGAACAGTATCGCCACCAGAGCCCCATACTTGAACGATTCCCTCAGGTTCGTCTTGAGCATACTCTTGGGCTTCTTCATGTTGACGAAGCCGAAATATACGTCGTTTTCCGACACACTGCCGGCAGAACTAGTGACGTTTGTTCGCATTCTGGTCGGATTGATGGCATCGCGGTTGATTTCGTCAACGCGCATCCCGGGCGTGGTAATAAATTCAACGGCATTCACGCGCGTATCCTCGCTATCCGGTGCCTCGGTCGTCGAAGTAGATGGCAGGGAGGCTTGCTGCGGGATCGCTGGGCTGTGCGCCGTGGCGTCGCCTTGGCTGGAGGCGTTTTTCGAGCCCGGCGTGGTTCTCGTGCGGTTGGGGTCGTACAGCATCGAAGGGAGCAGCTTTAAGATCAGCGGTTTGAGGGTCGGGATGCAGGCGCAGATGATTCCCAGGTTGACTTCGACGACGCTCCACATCAGCGAAAGCGAGGCATTGTACGCAAAATCCGCATGCGCGCCGAAGCGGTCGTCCTTTTCGTTTGCTGTGCTGTTGGAGCTGGAACCGATGGCTTGCTGCAGGTAATAGATGCGGATCACGTCGACAATGGTGACAAAGATACCAATAGTAAACGTCAAGATGAGAATCGTCTTTTGCTGAGGCGGTAGTCGCATGCCGGTTAGCACAGGGATCGGCAGGGCGAGGATGGCGAGATCGGTAACAATGTTGACGGGCGCGGCGCAGATAAACTCGGTCAAGAGCGGAATGCACTTGACAGGTCCGATGTAAAATGCTCTCCAGGCTGCACTTATCGGAGAGCATTGGAAAATGTTCATAAACGTGAGAACGACTCCGGCGAGGTTGACGACAATGAGAGTAGCCCACGAGGCATATCGTAGTACAACTTGCGTATTCTTGGCCAGCCTCAAGTAGAATATCAATATGCTAGTCTTGACGGCCATCAATGCGGGATTCTAGACCTGTTAGTCTTTGAATGCTGTCACGTATCAAGCGCATACATATAAGATGGAAAAGACGTATTCGCAGCGTCGGAGTCGGGGCAGGAAATGCGAGTCGATGTCTTGGTCGTATTTGCCCAGGCCGCTGAATGTACCGAGGGCAACCGTGAACGAGAGGAAGAACGCGAGGAGCCATGCCAGCATCATAAAGTTGTCGCCCCATGTCACCTTTTTGACAATGAGGAACCGGCAAACCATGCGCGCAAAGACAAAGACGGATGCAATGGCCAGTGTGCTAATTGTGACGGCAAACACGGCCGGCCCACGATTCGGCACATGTTTGGCGGTTGAGACGTCCATGACGAGAACATCGGTCGGCCGCGTCCCAGAGTCGGTTCCAGTCGGTGGCAATCAGTCGGTTCCAGTCAGCCACAGCCTCAGCAGTCAGAGTCGTGGCGGCAGTCCAGCGAGTCGACCTACAAAGGTCACGATAATTCGGCGGTCGCTAACGAAGCAGTGTGCGAAAGACCATGGTCACAAGCCGCCGGTTGACGAGACAGTTGGAAAGGAGGAAATTTGTCAACGCAGCGGTGATGGAGGTGGCGTTGAGTCGTGGGTCGCTGGTCGCCAGTAGCCTTGTAGCTCAGCTCAGCCTAGCGCTGGTTCGCTTTGGCAACGATGTGCAGCGCGAGTCGTAAAAGCCGCACAGGCAAAGTTTGGGCATGAAGGAGCTAATGTTGATTCTGGGGGCTGCGTTTTTTTTTTGTCGGCTGGAGAATCGCGAGTGGCGGGGAAGTAGCGGAGCTTTTGGTGGGCGCAAAAAACGCAAAAAAAACGCACTCGTTTGACCAACAGGCACGTCTGCAAGGTGCATCATGGGTCATCCCCTCGGGATATTATTTGCGGCGTAGATCGCTCCACAATGCAAAGCTTGCGCCCGGTCCTGCGACTAGTTACGAATAGAGCTGTCACCGGCCAGCTATTGGGCAAGCTGAGTGGTCAAGCTAGTCACCGCCGGCGCTCACAATGGGAATGCTGGCGCAAGTCGAGTTCGTCAATACAGTGGTCGTGTAGAGGGCGCAACCTGCGAGGCCAAAGATTCGGCAATTGCATCGCAAGCTGGTGAGTGTCTAATTGGCCGAAGGATGCTGCAAATCCACCAAAAGAGGTGAGCCAACCCCAAGTGGGAAAGTTGGCCGACCGGCAGGCAGCTGAAGCTGCGCCCGGGACTCGAGCAGGAAATGCAAATGCTTCAATTGGGACGTCATTAGGCACGTCTTGGTGATTTTTCGGCCACTGGAAGACTGCAGCGACACCGTGCTTGGTGGCGGAATTGCAGCCAATCAGGCTCGCTCTAGATGCGTCGTAGTGACGCGTATGCTGTCGAGTACAGACAAAGTTTATTCTTTGTTGACTGATTTTATGGGTGACGTCTCTTCTTAGCCGACTCTACAAGCAATGGAGTATGCAATGGTCGCGAACTGACACGATGGCTGAAGCAGCGCCGTATGGGGAGGTAGAGTCAGAAAGTAGACACCTGTGTGGGCAGATAGAAGTAAATAGCCCTGTGCGGGTAGAGTCTACGAAGTATACACCCCTGCGTGGGTAGATACAGCCAAGAAAGTAAATAGCCCCTGCGCGGGTAACGTCTCGACAAGTGCACTGAGGATGCAGCACTTGAATATTCTCGAGTCGAGGTAGTCCCACCAGAATGACTTCCTGTATTGCAATTATTTCTTTATATATTCCATTTCTTTTATGCACTTTATTTCTCTTATATAGTTCGTTTCCTCTATATATTTCTCTTCCTTTGCATATGTCATTTGTTTTATATTTCTTCCTTTTCTTAGATATTTTATTTACCTGTCTCGCTCAGTCTTGTAGCTTTCCATAGTTGTTTTCATCGACTTGGGTTCTTCAGTCATGTGAATCAGCTCCTGTCGAATCGTTCTTTGCAAAAGCACCGGTGACCTCTTCGTAGCTTCGCTGCAAATCACCCGCGAGTTGACCGAGAAGACCATGCCGACCGCTTAGCTCGGTCACCTAGATCTTCGGAGCTTGGTGAGAATTCGCCGACCTCACCAGCACGAGAGTTTTCACCAGCTGCAGGGAACGACTCCGAAGAGCCAGGCGAGATAATCGAACCCTGGAGACAGGTGACGAAGTTTTTATGCTCCCTACTCCGTTGCTTCAACGCGACGTCCTTCAAGTTCGGATGTCGAACAACGAATTGCTCCGTGCAATTCCGACCCCATTGGAACAAGGCGCTCCTGCACGTCACGGAATGGCGCTGATACTTCGTACAGGCATGAACGAAGCTAAAATTAATTTATGATGGTATAGCTTGTTAGACAATTGATGTTTTATCTTTTATGTGCCACTTTTAGATTATCAGCTATGATTGTGAACATGTTACTTCAACCATGACAAACCTCGTGGGGATGTATCCTGTTTACGAGCGTCAATCAACGGGAAATCTCTGAGGCCCCAGAAAGCCTTGTCGAGGTAATGAGGGATCTGTTGTCCCTCTTGCCCAAGTACACTAGATAATTTTGCAAGCAATGGAAGGATTCAGTCAAAAGGGTACATTTGCGGCATAGAGCATCTATTTACTTACTTCACTCATTGGCATTGTGGAAGTCACTCATTTCAGCAGCCAGTAGATTCCATTCAGTCTGGTCGGCTACAGCGACTTGACAAAGCATTAATCACACCGGTTGACAGAAATAGCTCGGTTGAAGATGCCGTAAATTTGGTCGGGCAATATTTATAGGAGTTTTGCGCGTGACCAAACGCCGCCCGTGACGGCAAGGTAAACCAGGATTCGAAATTAATAAGGCTCATAATTCTAGGAATAGCCAGCTATGACAAAGAACCAGGTGGAAATCATATAAATTTTCAAAGTACTAAACGTACACTATAGTGGTTTTTGTGAAGAAGAGCGCGTCGCTGCCAGGCAAAGTTTGCCAAACGCATCTCCCAACCCAAACCATGTTCGTCCCAGCTCTACCCGAAGACATTCAGCCAACTAATCATATCGTATTAGAGTTTTTAAATTTACACTTGAAAGATGGATTCAACAGCCCCGCGCTCGGAAAATGCCACCGCAACTACCACAAACAACGACGCCGGGCCCAAGACGCAAGAGCCAACTCATGAACGTCAGAGCTCGCAGGCTCGTCTTAACAAAGAGTTTCACAACTATCGAGCAGAATGCAGTACACGTGTCGTAGAGCGGCGGCAAAAAGGCAGGCGCACCTGCACGCTTGCCTCGGAACCACAGCTGGAGGGCTGCATCCAGCTTTGTCGTTCGGAGCTCCCCAAGGGCGGGATGAAAGGAAGGAGCGAGCCGCAGAAAGGCTATGGGAGAGCTTGAAGAAATATCTGAGCCTTTCGACCAATCGAAGTTATCTTCTACTCTGGAAAGTCTGTCTCCAGTACGGAGAATGCACTCCGTTTGACATTATCGAAGTAAAGAACTTGCTGCATTTCAAGCGGGAGACTAGAGATAAGAAGACATATATCATCGGTGCTTCGTCTGAAGCTTTCTCGGCACAGCTTGCCAAGCTAGTCACGCATTTCATCTGGCCAACTAGTTATCCTGGAGCGGTAGTTGAACACATTGGTGCTGCTATCCAGTATGCTGTGATTCTGCGCACCAATGATCAGAGGCCGTGGGATCCTGCAAATGGCGCGCTAAACCCGTTTTTGGAGGTAATTCGCGATGCTTCTATTCGTGGAGACGTGCCGATGGCAGAAGTCCATGTCGAAATCCGCCGAAAACTAGCAGACAAGAGGTTTCCACTTCCCACGGGGTCGCTGTCTAGCATCTTCCTGGAACTGGAGAAAATTGTTGAAACGCCAAGACAGCCGCTATCGACCGACGAAATGTATTTTGTAACCACAAGGGATCTCAAGAAGCTCGGGAGCATTTTGGTGGTTAGAAGCGGTGACAAAACGAGCAAAAACATCGCCAGACTCAAGGTTGTCTGGGGCAAAAAGCAAACAGCTAAAGCTGCGATGCCCAGTATGAGAATCGAACTCATGATCTTCTCATTTCACCGTAAACATACTAGTGAGACGCTATACCACTTAGCCAACCGGGCAGTTGGTACTAGCGGGGGAGCTATTAATGATTATAAGCATGTCAGGCCCGCACCACCAGCACCTGCCCTCCTTCCAGCACCACAACCACAGCATCCGCCAGCACAACCACAGAACGTCCGTCAGCACAACCACAGCACCAACAGCACCAACAGCATCTCATTGCTCCTCTTTAGAATGCCCTCATGACTCGCGAATGATCCACCTCGAGTCTGCTTCCAGAATAATGCGTGTAATGATGCATTCCGACGCATGGCTCTGGTTGGTGTGAGCTTTCCGGGAAATTCCAGATTCCACCAATAGTGTCGCCGGCGACGCCGACACCCGAAACGAGTGCCAAGTGGGATCTGATTTAGATGCATTTCACGCCCCATTGCAGCCATCTAGCAGATTCTGCGTGAGACGGGTCAACGGGCCTTTAGTGGGCTGGGGGGTGGCTCAACGATACATGGATGCAAGCCTCGAGGAGTCTTGGTGAAGACGCAGGGCTGCGGACATGTTCCGCTGTGGAAGTGCCTCGTTCGCTTAATTCTTGCAGGCATTGCAAGCTGTTCATGCCTGCAAGCTTAGCACGTACATGGATATGAGCGTGTGCAGAATTCTTCTAGAATTTTGTAGCCTCACACGCAGGCTTTTCTAATTCTGCAGCCTTATACGGAGGCTTTCCAGCTTTTGCAATACGCACTTTGACGCTGTCAGCGGCGCGGTCCAGCATATGAATTACGACGTCAGATAATCGTGGAATTGGTATCCGCAGACTGTAGAAACATGTACTTTGTAAGCTTGCAAGCTCACAGTAATTACAGTCGTTAAAATAATTTTGCAATAACGTTGCAATGATTTTGCTAATTTTGCAATTATTCCCTGCAACAAGTCGGAAGTGAGCATTGGACGCCGACGGAGATCCACTTTCGACAACCTCAGTCTGACACCTTTCCGTGTCGCATCCCCGCATACCGCGCAATACAAAATGTCCAATCAGTACAGAAACGATCAGCAAGCTACGGAAAGCTCTGCGCTTCTCCAAGATGCAGAGCGTGCGCCACACTCGGAGCAGCCAGAGGCGTCTGGGGATGACGTGCCAAACGTACCCGTCTCGGTGTGGCGAGGCATCGCGATTGGCCTCAGTCTTGGGATTATGGTGTTCCTTCAAGGTAAATTCGTCGCCGCCAGCTTTGAGCCATGCTAATTGCGTAGCTACCCACATGTCGGGCATGACCATGATCCAGGGCCAGGTCGCGGATGACATTGACTCTCACGCCGCCGCGTCCTGGTTCACGACGGCGTACCTCATCCCGCTGTCGTCCTTTGCGTCCGTCGCCGGGCGCCTGGCCACCATATTTTCTCCGCGTAACCTGGTGATTCCCGTCGGCGTTCTGTTCGCCGTCGGCTCGCTCGTCACGGCGCGCGCAACGTCCTTTACCGGCTTGATCGTCGGCCGCGCCATCACGGGCACGGGCGGCGCAGGCGTCTTGGGCCTGTGTGTGATTTTTGTGCTGGAGCTGACGACGAAGCGACGCAGAGGGCTGTTCATCGCGCTGGTCAACTCGGGCTTTACGGCTGGCGTGGCTTTTGGCGCAGTTGTGTACGGCGCGCTCTTGCCGGTGACGGGATGGGTAAGTCTCTCCACAAACTTGTTGCGCAGCATTAACATTTGTAGCGCCCCATCTTCATGTGGCAGATTCCCGTTGCCCTCGTCGGAGGCGTGACTTCCTTTGTTAGCCTTCCCAGCAACATGAAGCCCGGCGGTGGTGATCTCCTCTACAAACCCGGCACCACCAGGCAAAAGCTGGCGCGGATTGACTATCTCGGCGCCTTTTTATTGGTAAGCAAACCCCATCTTGCCCAATTATCCGTCTAACAGCGCAGTGCTTCACCATTGTCGTGTTCCTCTACAGTCTGGCGGCGGACATTCACCCTCTCACGCTCGGTCTGTCGGCCGTTTCCCTGGCCGCCTTCCTCTTCGTCGAGTACCGCGTGGCCGCGGACCCCATCATCCCGCTTCCCGTCTTGTCGTCGCGCGGCGTGCTGCTGTCGTGCCTGGCGCAGCTCGGGCTCATGACGGCGCGGTGGACGCTGCTCTTCTACACGCCCATCTTCATGCTCGCCGTGCGGGGCGCCGCGCCGGCCAGCGCCGGCTCCGTGCTGATCCCGACCAACGCGGGCTTCGGCGTGGGCGGATTCCTGGTCGGCGCGCTGCACATTCGGCGCGCGGGCTCCTTTTGGCTGCCGACCGTCGTCGTGACGGCCGTCTTCGGGCTCAGCCTGTTCCTCATGGGCCTGGTGGCGGCGCCGACGGCGTCGATGCCGCTCTTTGTGGCGATCGTCTTCCTCAACGGCCTGGCGACGGGCGCCGCGCTCAACTACAGCCTCGCGCACGTGCTGCACCTGTCGCACCGGGACACCGAGTACGTCAGCACGAGCCTGCTTGGCACGTTTCGCGGCTTCGGCGGCAGCTTCGGCACGTCGATTGGCGGCGGCATCTTTTTCCGCTTCCTGAAGCAAGCGCTGACGGCGGGCTTTGCGAGGCTCGAGGGCCGCGGGGACAGCCTGACGCCGGAGCACGCGCGCCTCGTCACGCGGCTGCTGGGCGCGCCGGGGCTTGTCTTTTCGGGCGAGCTGAGCGCCGAGGAGCAGCAGGTTGCCGTCGAGGGCTACAGCGGGGCCATTGGGGGCGTGTGGCACGCTGCTGCGCTTCTGGCCGTCGTCGTCGTCGTCGTGCAGGCCGGCACGGGCTGGACAGCGCCGGAGCGCGAGAAGAATGAAGGCGAGGCTCGTGCCGCGCTCATGGAGAACGAGAGGGTCAATGCTTGACGTACTGGTGGTGTGTAGTCTGAATTGTTAGTTGGTCGCTATTTCTAGTCGTTGCACGTTGAGCGGTAATCTTGGTAAACTTTGTTATATATATATATTGCTCATAATCATATCTAAATCAACGCTCTACTCCTAATTATGCATTATAGTATACAGTGCTATCTCGTCTCGACACCGGCTCCGGCGAGAAAAAAGTCAAGCTCTCCCGTGCCATTGTTGAAGCGCTGCTCATTTTGCGCAAGCTGCTCCAAAAGGGTCATGAATGGGTCCTTTTCGTCGCCCTGCGTTCCCGTGCTGCCCGTGTTGCTCTTTGTGCTCGGGCTGGGCACAGTGGCAATGGTGTGGTTTCCATGCCACGTAGCCGGGCTTCCGTACGCATTTGTAGGGATGGCACCAAACATTGGGTCATACGACGGCGTGGCAGGTCCCATCATCGCCTGGGCTCCAGGCATGCCCATCGGGGCGCTGTAGTTGTAGGTTGGGCTGAAAGACAGCGGCGTCATGCCTGATGAGGCCGTCATCGGCGCCGGCGAAAATGAGTAACCGCTCATGCCAGCTGTGCTGGTTCCAGCAGCGTTCATTGGGTGTCCTTCCATGGTGCTGCGCATGGCGCTGATGTGATGGCCTTGGCCGTCGTGTCCGTGCATGGCGTCAGTCATCTGTCCAGACACGGCTCGGTTATGATAAAATGCACCTTGCGTGGTAGACGTCGGCGATGGCTGCAGCATCTCAGAGCGGGGCTGACTGGGCCCAGTGCTTTTCCGCTTCAGAGATGGCTGCTGGGGGACGGCGCGCAGGACTTGGGCCGCATACGGATCGGCCATGAAATCTGCTGACACGTCCTTGAGTCCAAAGCTCGTGCCGTCAATCCGGCGACCATTTCCGTCCGATCCACCAACATCAGAGTACCTGTCGAAATAGTTTTCGAGCTGGAAACCTGGCGTGTATCTGATTGAGTTGGAAGCGAGTGCCTTGACCAGCTCTCCGTGCATGACGCAAATCTCTTCGAGATTCTCCCGGTGCTGTTCCACGGAAGACCAGGTATATCGCAAATCGCTAAGCATTTCTCTTCCCTTTGTCAGGAGATCTGACGAGGGCAAAAAGACGGCCATGTCGCCGTTGCTTGGTGACTTGGCGTAATGGGTTCCGTGCACATGGACAGTGGCAGCGGTGAAGATACAGTAGCCAGTCATGCCTGGCATTTGAATGCGGCCGGTTTGTTTGGCGAGGTCTGCCAGCTCGGTAATGGCATTGGCGTGCAAGAAGCACATGGTGGTGGCTTCAATCTGCCAAGACTGGTGCTGTCCGTTTCCAGAGAGCTCGGCGAGATCGATGGGGAGGAATGGGCGGTAAATCAAGCAGTGAATCAGGTGATAGATCATCTTGCTGAGGAAGAGGGCAGCAGCGTCAGACTGGCCAAAGAGAGACTCAATGGTTGCAAAGGCATTGTTTGTTCCAGAGGCCCAGGTGTCGAGATCTTGGCGAATCTTGGACAGGTTGGAAAGCGAATGCCAGGGGAAGTGTGAGTCGCCCTTGACGCCACCGGCTGCCAGGTACTTGCTCGTAATGCCGAGGATGCGGCAAATGTCGATAAACATGCCGCTGGCGCCTTGAGACTTTTTTGCGCTGCCCTGCAGATACTGCAGATTTGAGCCGCAGTGGAAGAACTCTCCTTCGGTGGGTGCCGAGGATGGCTTGGAAGACCATGAAGGAAGTCTGAGGATGATGGCGTCGTCGCTGATGAGGCCGGGTCGTTTCGAACCACATGCCAACAGTCTGTCGAGCTGGTAGCAGGTCCAAAATAGCCTGCGTCGCGTTTCGCGCTCCATTAGCGTGGCTTGGGCCTGCGCGTCCATTTCTCTGTGCAGCTCCAAGCCGACAGCCATGGCAATGGCATTGTTCAGCACCATGTACGCCTTGGCTCCCTTGCCGGCCATGATGTATGTGAGACAAACCAGCAGTAGAGCTTGCGTCGCTTCCACCGACAACTCATCCACATCAATTGCTCGACGAGCACGAACGGCCAAATCCAAACTCATCTGAACAGCTGCCATGTGGCCATTCGGGTGGGCAGAAAATCTAATCATGTTAGCAAAGATAACTCTACAGAAGTGGTTGAGCTTACTTGGCTACGGTAGCACACATGGCATCGACCAGGTACTGTGGTAGCTGCTTGAGTTGCATGCGTTGGCGGACGGCAGACTCGTCAACGATGAAATAAGGTCTGCCGTGGGCAGTCGCAAAATATGCGTTGATGAGGGTTTCTGTTGGTACTGTGCCATTGGCCGTGGTTTGGTCGCTGAAGCTGTTAGCACTTGCACTTGGTGCGAGCACTCGTACTTACGCTGAGGATGGTCGCGAGGATGCGAATTTTGGCTCCGCACTCGCATCGGGAGACTTTTCTGACGCGCTTGCGATGCGCTTCAGAGGCGGTTCGTAGGCCTCCGATGGGCCTGCCTGCTCCGGTTCCGCGCTCTGTGCTTCCAGCTCGGCGTCCATTTCTGTGCCATCTTCCGCATTCTTCTCCTTGAGCTTGGCCTCGAGGCCGTCGACTCGCTTCAGCAGCGCCTCCAGAACATCCGTCTTGGGCCCTCGCTTCTTCGGTACGGCATCTGCAGCAAGTTAGTACTCCGCGGGGACGACGAGCGCAGGAAAAAGCATACCGTATATACATGGGCATTGAAACAGCTGGCAGGCCTCACAGGACGGCCGCAGTCTGTTGCACTTGATCTGGAGGGCAGTGTCAGTGACGTGCGGGGCATCGCAGGCGTCGTACTCACCTTTCTCTTGCGACACGACTTGCAGTTCATGGACTCGCGGGGTTCATTTGTCTGGCGACGAGGCGGCAGCCTGTCGATGCCGACCTGCGGTCGCGGAATAGCGACCCTGTTGGGCCCAGGAAACTGCGAGTCGGCCATGGGATCGGCAACGGAGAGCATCCGAGCCCACAGATGTCAAAGTCCGGCGGTTGGAGAATAGTCGGACGATGGAGGGGTTAAGAAGCAGACGTTGTGCAGGATGCGTTATCGCAATTGATTCAGCAAATGTTTCGGGTGGTATGGCAGTGGCGAGGATTGCGAGAAAGCTCCGAAACGAGGTTCGTCTAATCACAAATGGCGCGGTGCGTGATCTCCGCCTCTTGTCCCTCTATGGCATGGCCTCGCGGGCAGGGTTCAGGTGGGTGTTGAGTACCGCGACTGGTTCGCGTTGGGATCGAGTCGGGTATGGGTGGGCGATAATGCAAAAAGCTGCTGGAGAGTTGAGAGCAGAGCAGAATTGGACCGAATTTTGGAAGCTGGTGTCGAGAGAGGCGGCCGTGGACTAAATGTACAAGAAGCAGAAGCACAAAGTCAAGTCAAGAGCTGCCAGACCCCGGCCTACCCATGTCGACGCCCACACACCCACGGCGTCGCCTCAGCCAGGGCTTTGGGGGGAGGGGTGGACGTGGAGGTACCTCAGTAGCATGCAGTGGTTGGTGCTGTACTAAGGTGTGGGGGCAGAGACAAAGGTGTCTAGGCTTGTGCCGTTCACAGATAGCCCTCTAACCACGTCCACTAGCGCGCCCTTTACGTGTGGAATACCGAATGGAAAGGTTGCTAGTGAATTCTCTGGAGGACTAGAAGACGGGGCAGGCGAGTCGAGGACTCAACGTAGGACTCACGGGAGAGGTCTGCTGTCGCAGTTGTGTAAGTTGAGCGACGAGCCCTCTGTCCTTGCCGCACATCAACTATGCGCAACTTGCTGGATCTGTAATTCTCAATCTTACATATTCAGACCATCATGACTGTATTATCCACTGCTGCGCGGCACGGGACAGTGCCCCTTTTTGGGCGTGGGCATTAGCCACCCGTTTTCATGTAAATCGTTCCTGGGATCCCTCACAGGAGCCTGTCCACAAAGCCTCAACAACACCCCTCAAATGCCAAACTAGCACAAATATCACAATTGCAAAAGAACATAGATTGCGCCTTCTGGCCCGCGCAGTGGGGAGGGGGGGTGCGGAGGTGGCTAGGAAACTAGTGCTGGGGGCAAAGATACCTCAACCACTGTACCTCTCATGTAGTTCCTCCTTTGAGCAGGTCTTGAGTGTCGGGGACAATCGCTCGCTCCCAAATCGAGTGAACGACGATTTGCCCAACCCAACTGCCAGCTGGGTAGTTGGTGGGATGCGCCGATGGGCAGATGGGGTATGCAGCCAGCCCTCCCCCGTCCTTCACAGCCCACGTCCAGGGACGCTCCCCTGTAATACGCTCCAACACGCCGCGCAGCCCGTTTGGCCGCTACCACCAGCTCTGCGGTGGAGTCGGGGCCATCTCTGCAGAGACATTGGGGACCACAGCAGCCCTTAGCCTTGTTGCGGCTCTCGTCTTGACCCAGTCAGGTCATATTTGGTATGTTTGCATCGGAGACGTGCGTGATCTATTTCCATCACCTCTGGAGCGGAATCTGCCACAGTCTCTGCTTGTCGACGACCCGTCAGCAGCGCATGCATGCCAATGAGAAGAGGCGTAGCCCAAACGGTGGCCTGGGCTATTGGCTTGAGCAGCAAAGCTGTCCTTTCTCTGGCGTCCTTGGACCTCGTGCTCTCGGCTGCTCCTCTCCTGTTTCGCCCTTGGCGCTTTAGCTTTGAACAAGGCCGTCGGACTGAATTTCAGAAGAAGAAAAAAACTGCGACATGCACCTGTCAAAAGACGCCCAAGACAAACTATGTACATGCGCCTTCGCTGCTGGCTGCCCGTAGCCTCGCGAGCAGGGTGCGCGGAACAAGCATAAGCAGCGAATAAGGTGTGTGTCGAAATCGAGACTAATTTAACGCTCGCCTTGGCGACAGCAGATCCGGAATGCAAAACAATGACGACGAGTGCTCGCAACCGACTCAGGCAGTCAGACCAGCGAGCGACAGCCAGCCCAGCCCTGGGCAGCCCACCGTCAGCAGCCATTCACGACACCAGACTCCACGGGGCTGCTTAGGAAGAGCACACCGCTGCAGGCCGGCCAACTCCATTCATCTTGCTGTGGTCGATCCACCGGAGCGTTTGCGCAGCCAGTTGCTGTTGGAGCTGCTGCCCTGATACGATACCTGCATGTTCATGGTAATGTGATCTTGGCATGCTACCGCATGCAGGTTGTAAACAGTCATATAAATCGCAAGGCTGGCAAGGGTCCCGACCTTGATAATCATTGGGCGAGCAGCAGTCACAGTCCATCGAGGCGGCGGACAAGCCACACCCCGCCATAGCGTCTAGATTTGCCGTTTCTCACGCTTGGTTTCAATAAGCTTTAGCCACTCGCCCTATGATTACGGTGAGTGGCTCACGGCACAGGTGGTCCAGCTATCCGGTAAATTGCAACGAAGCGAATTGACCACATCGCGAGGAATTTCGTCCAAGTCCAGCGGCCGCGACAAAGCAACCCGCGACAAAAGAACCAAAAGCAAGCCTTCGTCTCCATTCGGTGATTCGAGTTGCACCGCCCCGGCAGGACATCCCTTCTCGTACGAGACTAGCCCTGCAGCGTCGGGGTTTAGTTGCAGCATCAAGTCCTGGCTTCGGCTGTCGTTGGACAGGGGAGCCTCCCCTCCGGCCCTCGTCCATTCGTATTTCTGCTGGGATCGCGCACAAATTAGTACATAACATCTGTCTTTGTAATCTATTACCTATGCCTCTGATGCGTCGCCCCCCCCCCCACACCGCATGTATTT
>JARDXD010001369.1:0-56839 GCA_029218145.1 Aphanocladium album | reverse complement strand
CCTCCTGTCAACCGCCCGAATCGTACCGTCAATCTAACGATTTGCCTCTGAAGACACGGCCGTCCTCCTCTGTCGGAACGATCCCTCCTCTCGTCCGCCAACTTCACCCTCTCGCTCCTCCCGATCCGCCTCGCGCACCGCATCCAGGCGCTGCGCAACCTGCCCTACATCGTCGTCTCCAACCCCAACATCTCGCGCATCTACAACAACTACCTGCACTCGCTGTCGATCCTGCTGCCGTACTGGAAGGACGCCGTCGAGGGCCGCGCCATCACGTCCCCGGACGACGAGGTGCGCTTCACCCACGTCCTCGCCGAGCTCGTCGCCACCCACACCGACACCATCCCCATCCTGGCCAAGGGCTTCCTCGAGTGCCGCCGCTACATCTCGCCGGCCGAGGTGACGCGCTTCCTCGACAGCCACCTGCGCGCGCGCATCGGCACCCGCCTCGTCGCCGAGCAGCACATTGCCCTGCACTTTAGCTCCCAGGAACACTTTGACCCGGACGCCAGCCCGACCCCCTGCCCGGATCACCCGTCCTACATTGGCGTCATCGACACGGCCCTCCGCCCGGCCCTCACCATCGAGGCCTGCGCCGGCTTCGTCGCCGACATTTGCGAGCTGCGCTACGGCCTCCGCCCCGACCTCGCCCTCGACCGCGCCTACGCCGAGTACTTTGGTGGCGGCATCGCCCTCCAGAGCCTCTACGGCTGGGGCACCGACGTCTACCTGCGCCTCAAAGGCGTCGGCAAGATTGACAAGTAGCCTCTGCCGTCATCAGGCAATATATGTATATGTAATAGGTGCAATTACAAAAAAATGGTAAATACACGGCTATAACAAATGAATCCGCATCATCGTTGCTGGCCCAGCCAATGTGAGCGTAATCGTAGAGTACTTTCATTTCAAGCAATCACACAAGTCGACAGTCACATCCATAGAATAAGTCATACAATATGATTTAAAACGTCGCTGCTTTTTCAATTAAGTAAAAGAAAAGGATTGTCTCCAGCTCATAGATCATGAGTCAAAAATAGCTACTATGATAAAAAAAACTGTGAAAAAGAGGGATTGGAGTTTGCCCTGCAATAAACTCTGCTGTGTGTTCAGTTCCTTTCCAAAAACCGTCCATGAAAAAGAGCTGAAAACTACAAAAAGTAAACCAAAAACAGATAAAGCAAAAAAGAAATGATTGCATTGTGTAAAAAATCACTCCCACCCCAAAATCAACAACATTATTAAACAAAAAGATATTATAAATACCAAAAAATGTGCAGATAAAAAGGAGGCTAGCAAAACGTAAATGACAGACTCCTTGTGCCCCTATATCCAAAGTTTCGCTTCTATTGCATGGTCATCCAGTTCGCCCCTTTTACATGTTCTCCAGCTCGCGATCAATCTGTCGGTCGAGGAACGTCCGACGCTCGCCAACCAGCTCCGTCTGCAGACGCTGCTCAACGAGCGCGCGCACCTGCTTCTTGGTGACGGTGTCAAGATCGACATCGCGGAGGACAGCCTGGATAGACTCGATGATGGAGGCATCCGACGTCGCACCGCTGTTCTGTCTAAAGTCAATGTTGACGTTGGCCAGTGAGGCGTCGCTGGCCATGGGTGGGCGGTTACCGCCAGTGAAACCAATGGCAGACGAGGCGCGGTTGCCGCCAATGTGTGACAGATTGGATTGGCTGCGAGTGTTCATGTGGGTGGGACGTGCGTGGGGAATATCCTGGTAGGGAGATTGACGACCCTGGAAGTCTGCTACTGAAGACATGCCAGATTGTCTTCTAGCTTGCATCATCGGATCCTGCTGGTGCATCATGGTGGAGGTGCGGTTGCCGGCGCCAAAGGGAGCAGGCGACTGGGGAGTCATGTAGGGGTTGTTGCCAGGCATGCCGGAAAGGACGGTTGCCTGAGGAGCGGCAGAGTAGACAGACTTCATCTCATCCATCTCGTACTGGTCCATGTAGGGAGAGTCGTTCTTCTCCTGGTAACCACCGCGGCGGCCAGGGAGGTTGTTGGCAAAGGCGTAGTCATCCCAGCGCTGCATGGGGATGGAGCGGGGATCGAATACTTCATCTTCCACTGCAATGACCTGCTTGCTGCCCTTCTCTCCAATAACGACGCGAGTGTTACCCCAGCTGAAGTTGTCCTGATTCCAGAACGAGTAGATGGGCAGAACGAAGGAGTAAATAGGGAAGGCAATGATGTAGATAATCATCCATCCGATGTGCTGCCACTGGCGTTTGAGAATGAAGACCAGTGCCTGGAGACCGTACACGGCAGCCAACATGGCAATGGAGATGACAGGGAATGGACCAGTTTTGCTAGCCAGGAGGTAGATGAGGTAACCGAGGTAAACGCAGGTGGCTGGCAGAACGATGGTACCGAAAAGGTCAATGAAGACGACGAAACGCATAGAGAAACAGCAGAAACCACACATGTCGCCGAGACGCAGCAGCTCAACCAAATTGTGAATCGTAGAGTTGATCCAGCGACGACGCTGAGAAATCAAGACACCAAACGATTCGGGGGCTGCAGTTTTACATTGAGCATCCGGTACAAACTTGTAGTGCATGGATGGGAAGTGCTTTGTCATGAGGGTGGTCAGGAAACGATCTTCGCCAAGAGACAGAAGATTCTTCTGATGCAGGGTGTCGACATTGCAAATGCTGTATTCGTTGATGACAGCATCAGAGATGATCAGAGGCTTGCCCTTGTCAACGGTTCGCAGACGGTACATGGAGAAACTGTGCCATTGGTTAGTTTAATGAGGCTGGAAGAGAAAATGCATAGAAACGTACCATCCGGGTAAACAAGTAACACTTCCAAAGAGCGACTCAAAGGCCTTGGCAAGATGATGGGAGATGAAATACTCGTAAACCTGAATCATGGTCCACCATGACTTTTCATCGTTCTGGAGACTGGTTTCACCACAGATACCGGCAATCTTGGCGTTGTGAGCACAAGCAGAGACCAAACGATTGAGCGAATCCTCCTCGACAGCGGTGTCGGCATCAACCATGAGTAGATATTCATACAACTCAGGATCCACACCAATAATATTGTTGATTTGATGGAACATTTCCAGTTCGAGGGGGTTCATGGGAGATCGATGATGCACACGGTTAAGGAAGCTCATGAGCAGAATTTGGGAGTCACGCTTGCCACGGTTACCAGGCTTGGCACCTGACTGCTCCGTGTCTTTGCCAACCTTGACGACGACAATGTAAGGGACAACATTGCCTTCAAATTCGTACAAACCAGAGTAGACCTTGCCATAGTTCAGTTGCTCACTGCCGGCGCCAACGGACTTGAAAGGCAGAGTAAGGGGATCAACCTTGGGATCAACACCAAGAATATCAAGAACAATCTTGGGTGTAGGACGGTCGTTGCCCTGACCGGTGATGACACCGTCGCAAATGACGCAGATGAGCTTGCGCTTATTGTCGTATTGCAGCGCAGTCAGAGAATCGAGCGCCTTGCGAAGCGACTCCTCACCTTCAGTATAAGCGGGAACCTGGCAGATAACGAATTTGTCCTGGGGAGACGGGCGTCGCTTCGAGGTAAAGCGGAGAGCAGCGATGAACTTGATAAGGATAACCGCACAAATAATGATGGTAAATGCCAGCATGATCCAGTTGTTGGCCGTGCAACGAGCCGACTCTCTGAAATCGGTTTTGCCAACGTAGAACGAGTTGGTGATACAACTCCAGGAGTTGACCATGTTGGTGTAAGTATTTGGGTCATTGGCCTTGGCGTCACTGAAAGCTTCATCCAGTGCTTTCTTGATATCCTGACCGGGGTTGTTCTTGAAAACATCAGTAACCTTCTTGTCCATGAACTGGTATACGTCGTTGCCACCGTTCAACTCGATGGTGGCGAAGTAGTTGGTCAGGTCATAAATGTCGTTCCCGTACCTAGCCCACATGTGCTGATTGTTTTCGCCATCAGACTTGACCGTCTTCGTGCTCCAGACAAGGTCACCATGGTAGTAGTCATGCATCTTGGGGAGAAACCTGTCCCAGTACCAGTTCTCATCGTGCAACTTGCTGTTGGGAAAACGTGCATAGTAGCCAGAAGTGTGGACAGCAAGTTCATACTCGGGGGTGTTGTTGGTATTGAGCTTGGTGGTCTCCTTGATTCCAAGGTTGCCACAAGCAACGTTCAGAGGGGGAACAAAGTAGTCGTCCATGATGAGACCGTTTAGAGGCTCCATGACATCCTGTGTCGTCTTGACATTTGGAACATCGCTGTGCTGCTGCTTCCAATAATCTGAAATATCGTAGACTTTTCCATGGACGGCGACCCAGAATGTCTTGCCGCCTTGATGACTAGCAACTTCACTCTTGTTCCAAGCCTTGTTAAAGTTCGGGCAGAGGAGTTTGCCAAAGAAGATGATCCAGAAGACAATAATGGCATTCATGAGGAAAATAACAAAGACCAAAACAAGCTTCTCACGCCAGGCCATTCGCACGTCAGGTCTGCGCATGCGGCCAATGTATCGAAGCAGAGGCGAGGGAATCCAGAAAGTCAGGGCCCAGACAAGGGCAACCCAAGCACGGCGGCCGGCAGTGGTCTGTCTTGTCTCAAGATGCTTGTTCTTGGCGAGTTCAGGGTCCAGCTCGCCGTTGTAGCCCACAGTGTCAGTGTAATCTTCGCCCTTGTAAGTATCGCCCTTGTTGCCGAGACCGTAATCACCTTTGATGACGTTGCGCATAGCAGTGGGGGCAATAGAAGGGGCAGCGCCAGCCATGGCCATGGCCTGAGGGAAACCGGCCTGGCTGAGGTTAGCCTGACTGGCATTGCGGGAGTGACCCCCTCCCATGAGGTCATCGCGGCTAGCACCGTAGCCATTGTCCATCGGCTGGGGCGCGAAGAAGCCACTGCCCGTGTTGGAGTAGGATGAGTCAAAGCCGCTGCTGAAGGGGTTGTTGTTAAGGCCTTGGATGTTGGTGCCCTGCTTCATGTCGAGCATGGACTCGGCATCCCACCAGGCAGACTCGCGAATCCATACGCGCTCCTTGCCGACGAAGATTTCGCCATTGCTCCAGCCGCGCTCCAGCATCCAGCTCTCGATACCGTCTTTGCCATCGGTGCAACCGAGAGGGCCATAACGGGTGACAAATTCCTCCACGTCAAAGTCAGCAGTGTAGTCGAGGTGACGGTTACGGCGGTTGGCCCACTCAGGCAGACGCCACGAACGGAGCTGTCGCGAGACGGTACCAGCGGACCAGGCTGAGGTGATGGAGGGCAAAGCAGCAAGGCTGGCCGGAGAATCATCTGTGGGGTGCAGAGACAGGTGATACCACACACGACTAGAAGTGAGCATATGGGGGAGGTCAAATCGACCAGCACGACCCAGGTTGATGCCCTCGCCGTCGATGGGGAAAAGAAGCTTCTTGATGAAGCCACCATCCTCGGCAGCGTGGGCAACTCTCTCAAGAACGACTTCCCTCTGCTCGAGCTCACGCTGGCGGTCGCGACCTTCAGGACCGGTCATGATGCCTAGATCAGGCGCAACATCAGCAACAGCCTGCTGCACCTCTCTCACGACAGAAGAGCCGGCGGGGGAGGCTTCAACGCCGTCCTGAATCATCTCAGCGTTGATGCCGCAGGAATCATCAAAGATGGATCGCATGCAAATGGCCTTGCCGAGAGTTGGGTCAGGAACCTCGACGACGGTGAGGCTAACGGTATCGCCGTTGTCCTCCTCAGAGGTAGGGGTGCGCGCACCACGACCATCAGCGGACTCCTCACCATCGCGGATGCGGGTCATCTGTGCGGCAATGGCAGCGTTGGCCTTGGAAATGACCCAGTCAACAAGCGACTCGTAGAGACCGCTGACAAGAATGCGGCGATCTTCGGTGCTGCACTTGCTGCTGAGGACCTCGGGCTCGAGACCCAGCAGACCGCTAGCCTCTTCGCAAAGCTCCTCGAGGGGCTCGGATTCCAGCTCATAGTCGAGAGTGTTGCCGAGTTTCAGAAGACCAGCCAAGGTAGAAATGAAGTCTCGGTGAGCGGAGCCCTTGATGCCAATGTCCTTGAGTGCCTGGCGGAAGTCGTCGGCGGAAGCAGAGTCATCGGCGGTGGGCAGGTACGCCGGCGGGGTGTAGGTAGATGAACGCGCGAGGAGGGCGTAGGTTGAAGGAGCCTGGAGACCGAGGAACTCGCGCTCCGCGGGGGTTGAGGCGGATGTAAGGAGGTAGTAGAAGACATCGAAGGCACGGTATCCAGCGTCGGCAGGGATGCTGAACAGACCATTCTCGGTGTCGATTCCACCTTGCGAGAGAGTCAGCGTGGCGGCTGTGAGGTTTCCGGCCAGGTTGAGGGTGAAGGAGGTGCTCAGGGCGGCCTGGCGAGGGAACGAGGGGTTGTAGGGCGTAACGCAACGCAGGAAGGGCTGGACGGACTCGAGAGCTTTGAAGATGGAACTCGGGATGGTGAATGGCATCGACGACAGGAACGGGACGAGCACGGACGGTGTGGAGGAGTGCAGAGATCTGGGGCACAATGTTAGCCGTGGAACAAATAGAAGAACCCCAATCGGTGATTTAGAGGCAGACTAACCCAAGCACGATTAATCCATCCTCGGCACGGCGGCGAGCGTGCTCCCAGGCGCGAGTAGCGAGAGCAGCATCGACGGTAGGACCGCCCTGGGCGGCAGTGAGCCAGGTGTTGACGACGAGACTGGTGCTCGAATCCAATTGATGAGGCTGGCTGGCGAGATAGATGTTGTGGATGGTGTTGAGCAGGGTGGTGGTGGACACTTGGGCAGTCTGAGGACCGCGATTGTTCCCCGGACCTTCAGAGGCGACCGAGAACATGGACATTCGGTTCGCCATGGCTGCGGCGGGTTGGAGGAATTACAGTCCGCAACGGACACGAGAGGCGTTGAAGTCGGACCAAATCGAAAGAAAGCGTTGGCAACGGTTGGCGTGGCTGTCGAGACTAATGTGGGAGCAACGGGCGTAAGGCGTGTACTTTAGAAGCTCATGGGATAGGCTTCGGAGAATGTTGCAGACGGCCGAAAACAACGAGTATTAAAACTGGCGATACCGTAACAGCGGGAAAAGAAGACGACGGTGTTTCGGGATGGAAGCGAGCGTAAACGTGCAGGCCGCAAAACCTCCTACAGCGGACAGGAGGGCAACGAGGGCGAGGTGCGAAACGCCACCGAGAAGGGGGGCGCCGAAGAAAGGATAGCGAGTGTGTGATGTGGGAAAAGAGAAGAAAAGAAGCTGCCAAAGCGAGTGAGGCAGTATGAGGCTTAGGAGAGCAGCGAAAAAGGACTGCAAAACAGCGAAAAAGGACTGCAAAACAGTGAAACAGCCAAAAGTCAAAGAAGAAAAGTTGGGAAGAGAGGCAGTTGGATGGAGGCGCGCTGGTGCAGGCAGGGTTTGGTGTCTGTGGTGGGAGCATGGGCGTGGTTGGAGTGCGGGCTACGGCTACCAGGCTGGACTAGTTACAGCTGGGGGTGAGAGGCAATACGGCTGTAGCAGGAAGACAACAGAGTCGCATAGGTACCTAGGTACTAATTACAACTGCACCTACAGAGCATCGCTCAGTTGTCAACCCGCTGGAGGTCGCTGGAGCCAACGCAGGTACGCAATTACAGCGGTCCATGGGCCGTGGACTGCACTAAAACAAAGGGAAAAACAGATACTAAATTAGGAGCCGGCACTGTTCCCTTGGTGCTAGCGCGGGAAGGGAAAAAAAAAAAAAAGTTGCATCAAAGTGGCACTACCCCCTGCATTAGACATAAAGAGGAAAATGGCCACGGCGGGCGTCTCGTACCAAAAGCGCAGTTATCGGCTCACAGTGGGCTTCAGGGGGCGGCCAGTCGCCGCTTAGCATCCGGGCCATAATTAGCAGGCTGCCCCGGCCCACCGCCGTGCTTTAGCTTCAGGGCCTGTGGGGGTTCAGCCCAGCACAGCGCAGCCAGCTCCAGGGCGCGTGCCAAGTGCAGCAGTTTCTGGGACCTTGTACCTTGTAAAAAAGGTGGTCTACGTCAACCTGTAGGATGGAATCAGTAGCATTGTTTCTCTTTGGCCAATGTTCATGCTGGCAATCAATGGAATCGGTGGAACAGTTTGACCAATATACCAACTCTTCAGCAACGCAAATTCGCAAATCTAGCCAAGAGAGGAACAGCTCAACAGGGGCTCCGTAATGGTGCGATGGCAGGTGGGAGACGAAAAGGCAAGTTATTATTAGGCAAAGTAAGGTACTACCTAGGTAGCCGCCGCGCGCCCCAAACAGTGCTCTGAGTAGGCTCTTGACGGCCGAAACAACAGGTTGCCCAAGGCTTGCAAGCGTGTCGCCATGGAGTCAATGGACAAGGTTCCCAGCTAACCTCGAGGAGAGCTATCAATAGCGCAAAAACTGGGCGTCAGGAAACCAACGTCAAAAGATCGTTCGGTATGGAGAATCTGCATTTGTAATCCTTGTCCATCCTACTTGTGCTGCTTGCCGAGATGGGCAGAATACGAGGACCCGTGTCTATGTGACTGCTGTGGCTGTTGCAGCCCGTGTACGAAGTAGTAATGGGTGGTTTGGCCACATTCCTAGGGAGCCGTTGCCTTCCTATCAACATGCTCCTCCACATCCTTTTCTTTTCCCTCCGTTGCTGGTGGATGAGTGGTCCTCTGTCCATCCGCTGGGCGCATGGCGTATTATGCGTGGCGAAACGCTGCCTCCATATCTCGTATTCCGCCCACCACGAAATTTCTCACTGCATCATGCCGCCACGGCGCATTTCGTATGCACGGCAATCCTGATGCCCATCCATCCATCCATCCATCCATCCAAGGAGGCTATGCAGATCTAAAGACTATATCGGGATACTTGAGCGGTTTCTGGGTCACCCAGCCAGGAGGCCCGCCGCCATAGGCTGCTGAGCCTTGATTTTGCTGCAAGAAGCTCAGGCGACTGGACAGGTCTTGGGGGGCGTGAACGTACTGGTACCAACGACTCTACTACGTACCTTTTTATGTAGCAGCCCTGGAGATGGGTGGTGCTCCGTATCAACCGCCGCGGGCAATGCCGCCCAGGCCTCCATCCCATGTCAGAGGTGGGAATAGTTGGAGCATCGCCTGCACTGCCTCTCCGGCGCCTCGGAATGCACTCTCGACCTTATTTTCACTCCAGGCCGTCCACTGTGGAATCTGCCACCGCTGGCAAGCAGGACGCATGTCGCACACTAGCCAGGTATCGTGGACAAATCTGCCAAAACGGCCTTCTCCGCTGTTGTGCCAGCAGATGCGAGCATGATGCCTGGTTCGCAGCGTTGCAGCGAATCTGACCCCAATCAACTCTGCATGTGGGTTGGCCATACCCCCTGGCAACCGCATCTTCCGTATGCCTGTCCACCTGTCCACCAGGAAGCGCTAGGCACTCTGACTATTGAAAAGCCAGCGCCACTTCATATGGCAGAGTCCGAAATCGATCCCTGCGACGATGGGAATCGTCCCAACCCTAGATTTTCGACGCCATTGATTCTCTCGCGGTTTGGCAAAGGATTTCGACCTCGTTGGCATCGATTCTCTTTAGTTTGAGGTAATCCGTCACTAATCCGAGGCAGATTAATCGCTAGCATAAGCCAGACACGAGACCAGGCTTTGTGCCAGCGGACACGGCAAAAAGGAATTATTCTCAGCCGGTGTTTCACACCGGGATCCACAACCAACACACCGTCCACACAGGCGGTTGATGAATAGGAGGTAGGCAGGCGATGCTGCTGGTTGCTTTTGCGCGCGACCACAGCCGACCATCATCTGGACTTGACAGTCATCTTTTGGGCCAGACTAGCGAATGGACCTGACCGAACGTGTCAAGTATTAATCGTACGCTGAAAAATAAAAAATAAAATTCAACCCCTGGCAAGCCTCAAGCATCCGCAGCTGCTGCCCTATCGCGCTAGCATCGTCGCGTTCATTGTTCTGGTTGCCTGATGGGGTAACGCGTTCATTGTTCAGCTCGGCCTTTGTGCAAGTAAAAGGTGCGCGCCTTGACGTTCAGGGGTGGACTGTGCAAACTTGAAATGACATTCTTCCCCAAAGGAAAACTTATGGTGTGGTGTTGTGTGCATCATCACAACGTCAATTGTCCGGCACTGGGCCATGCTGAATGGGTTGTAAATGTTTCAATCTAATTACCGGTGCTACGACGCGGCGCGCGAATTGTCTCGGACGTCGAGCATCAACCACATCAACAACAGCGACGTGTTGCCAGTTCTCGGGTTCTCTGTAGAGTTTTGCTTATAAACACTGCAAGCTGTCGAGCCTATCTGCAGACTGAACCCAATAGAAGGGAAACAGAGGGCACTTCGAGGCAATCAATCACCGCCAACGCTGCGCTCGCGAACTTGTACAGGAAGAATTGGAGAATAGGATCGTGATCTCATGCAAGAAAAAAACAAATACAGAAGCCCCCCCCGTGTTGCAGCTACTGGTAGCGATCGTCTCGCTCTCCCTTTGCAACGGTGATATGGTGGAATGCGGGCCACGCGGAGAATATGTGCGCTCTCTGGGGTATTAGCACAGACATCGGATGATGACATTCCGCAGAGGCCAAGAAGAAAGCAGCAGCTGAATTGGTGATTCTGCTAATGAAGCGGTGAATCGAAACGCGAAAAAACTAACCTGGCAACCGTTTGTACGGGTTGCGACAATCGTGGTGGCCTGAGGGTTAATAGGTAGCTCGCGACGCGTCCCGAGTTGGTGGGAGCGACACCTCTGTAATTACATCGCTATTAGTGGCCAATGCCAGTATAGTTGGAGTGGATTGCTGCTGGTTTTCAGCGACCGTGTCCGCCAACCTGAGCCCCTCGAAACCACTAAAACAGATCAACTCCAGTGCCGTCAGTGTGTGTACAAGGGAAAATTGCACTTTTGGTGCAAACCGCCAGCCGTACGGGCTCTGCCATGTACCTAGGACGCACACCCCCCCCATCAGCCCATCAGACTCCATTCATACCCCTATTAGCGCAAGCTAACACGAGGTCGAGCCTCTCCCAGCATGCCCATGCGACTTTGTACAGACTGCTTAATTTGGTAGCCGTCAAGCTGATGCAGCAGTCTGATATGCGCTGAACAGGACGCTGTACGTATACGTAGTAGTGTGTGGTGGGCTACGCTTTTTGGTCTGGTGGTGGTGCTGTCTAGCTGCGCCCCCGTCCCAGTCCTTGTCTGCCTCTTGACCTGGCCTGGCCTGCCTGCCTGCACAAAACCTCGAATCTTTTTTTCTTTTGATTTGGCCAACTCAACACCACCGTCGCTGCGTTTCCTGCGTGCGCTGCTTCAATCCCTTCCGCGGGGCAGTTTTGCTTTCTTCACTCCCCTTTTTTCCCGACCCTCGTTTGCCTCATTCAATCTTGTCCCCTGCCGCACCTCTCTCATTTGCCAGGTTCTAGGGCATCCTTTCGCTTTCTTCTACAAGCCCAGCGACGCTCTGTTTCAGACACACAGTCGTCTCAGGCAACACGCCCCCGGTGCCTCAAGCCGACCGTGATCCGAAATCTTTCTTCTCTTCTTCTCCTGCATTGTCTAGCAACACTACAATCGACATCATTGAAAGCCTCACACAACTCCCTCGAGAGCCGATCCCTGGCTGCTCGCCCAATATGGCTTCCAACATGCTGAATCTCGGCGGGGGCGCGCACACACAGGATTCCCTGCCGTCTCTGCCGACTCACCTTCAGTCCGATACGCACATCACTGCTCATCTCGCCAGTCGTTTCCACGTCGCTCACCCGACTGCCCGGCTCTCTTCACACGGCCTCGTCTGCCTCAATACCTACACCTCCTCCTCCAAGGGTCCCGATGGTGGCAAAGAGGGCAGCGCCATGGCTGGTGCCGAGGACATGGCTGACCGTGCCTGGTTGAGACTTGGCCACCGATCGGAGAACCAAGCTGTTGTATTCCTGTAAGAACTTTCCCCTGGCAAGTCGCCATCAACATGCTCGAAACAAGATACTGACCTTGTTGCAGTGGTGAATCAGGCTCTGGCAAGTCCACTATCCGCTCCCACCTCCTTACCGCGCTGCTCAACAAGTCGTCCACTCCCCTCTCCAACAAACTTTCTCTTGCCGCCTACGTCTTCGATACCCTCACGACGACCAAGACCGCTACTACTCCCACTGCTTCCAAGTCGGGCCTCTTTTACGAGCTGCAATATGACACTTCCTCCACGACCAACCCAGTCCTGATTGGCGGTAAACTCCTCGACCACAGACTTGAGAGAAGCAGAATTACAGATGTTCCCACTGGTGAACGCAATTTTCACGCCCTCTACTATCTTCTCGCCGGTACAAGCGCCGCTGAGAAGACCCATCTTGGCCTCGACGACTCGCCCGTGGGTGGCGCTACCCGTTGGAAATACCTTGGTCACCCCACACAGCTCAAGGTCGGTATCAACGATGCTGAAGGCTTCGCCCTCTTCAAGACGGCCCTGAAGAAGCTTGAGTTCCCTCGCAACGACATTGCCGAGATATGCCAGATGCTCGCTGCCATTCTTCACATTGGCCAGCTTGAATTCGAAAATGCCAGCGACACCAGCGTCGCCGGCGGTGACAGTGGTGGCTTCTCACACGAGGGCGGTCACTCCTTCACCGGTATCAAGAATAAGGAGGTTCTTGCCATTGTTGCTGCATTCCTTGGCATCAACGCCAACGACTTGCAAACTACCCTCGGTTATAAGACCAAGATGATCCAAAAGGAGCGCGTCACCGTCATGCTTGACCCTGCTGGTGCTCGTGCTCACGCCAACGAGCTCGCCCGAACTCTCTACGCTCTGCTTGTTGCCTGGATTATGGAATCCGCCAACCAGCGCCTCTGCGCTCCCGAGGAGGCGATTGCCAACACCATCTCTATCGTTGACTTCCCTGGCTTTGTTCAGCAGAGCTCCACTAGATCCGTTCTTGACCAGCTTCTGAACAACGCCGCTACCGAAGCCCTGTACAATGTTACTCTCCACAACTTCTTCGACCGCAAGGCCGAAATGCTCGAGTCTGAAGAAGTCAGCGTTGCTCCCACATCATACTTTGACAACTCCGATGCTGTTAAGGGTATGCTCAAGCCCGGCAATGGTCTGCTCAGCATCCTCGACGACCAAACCCGCCGCAACCGCACTGACATGCAGCTTCTCGAGAGCTTCCGTAAGCGTTTCGAGGGCAAGAACGCCGCCATCGAGGTCGGTTCTGCCACCGCCAAGCTTCCCGGCAGCAACTTCATGACCGAGAACACCGCCGCCACCTTTACCATTAAGCACTTCGCCGGTGAAGTTGACTACCCCGTAAGAGGTCTCATTGAGGAAAACGGTGAGCTCATCTCTGGTGATTTGCTCAACATGGTCAACACAACCAAGAGTGAATTCGTCTCTCGTCTCTTTGGCCAGGATGCACTCCAGACTCTCACCCACCCTAACGAGAGAACCACCGTCATGCAAGCCTCTGTCAGCTCCAAGCCCACCCGTGCTCCCAGCGTCATGTCCCGCAAGGGCACTAGAGCACGAGCCGCAGGCAGTCGCCGTCAGCAGCAGCAAGACGCCCTTGACCGGCTTGAACAGCTTGGTGACGGAGCACGCGAAAAGGATCAGCGCCGCGGCGCTACCTCCCCTGGATTTGAGCAAGGTGCTTCGGGCCAGTTCCTCTCGTCCCTGGACAATGTTCAGAAGGCTGTTACCGATCCCGGTACCAACGTCTACTTCGTCTTCTGCTTGAAGCCCAACGATCGCCGTATTGCCAACCAGTTTGACAGCAAGTGTGTCAGAACCCAGGTTCAGACCTTCGGTATTGCAGAAATCAGTCAGCGCCTGCGCTCTGCCGACTTCAGCCTCTTTTTGCCGTTTGGCGAGTTTCTTGGCCTAGCTGATTCTGAGACGATTCTTGTTGGTAGTGAACGTGAGCGCGCCGAAATCGTCATCGAGGAGAGGCGCTGGCCGGGCAATGAGGTCCAGATCGGATCTACTGGTGTCTTCCTCAGCGAACGATGCTGGATGGAAGTTGCCCATCTCACCGCCAACGGCCCCGCTCGTTCGGGTATGATTTCTGCTGATGGTGAAAGCTATGGTGTTCCCGACCGCAATCCCTTCATTGCCTCCAAGGAGCAGCTTGTCTCTGGCGGAAACACTCCTTTGGCCTATGGAGAGAAGGGCAAGGGCGGATACTTTGCTGCTGGTGACGATGCTCGTTCCGAGGCTGGTGTCTCCGCCATCGGTGCCGGCGACATGTTCAAGAACTTTGATACTCGTGAGCAGATGGCCGAACGCGGCAACGAGAAGGACCTGGTTGAAGTCGAAGAATACAAGGACAGTCCGAGCCGCAAGCGATGGGTCTTCATGGTCTATCTACTAACTTGGTTCATTCCGGATTTCATCATTCGCTGGATTGGCCGCATGCCGCGTAAGGATGTTCGCATGGCCTGGCGCGAGAAGGTTGCCATCAACATGCTGATTTGGTTCCTCTGTCTGGTTGCTGCATTCTTCATCGTCGTCTTCCCTCTCCTCATTTGCCCCAAGCAGTACGTGTACAGCGCGGCAGAGCTGTCTTCTTACAACGGCAAGTCTGGCAGCAAAGGAGCCCTGGTCTCTGTTCGTGGCTACGTGTACGATTTGGCATCTTATGCCCCCCATCACTACCCTCCTTACCTCAACCAGAAGCTTCTGCTTAACTACGCTGGTCTGGACATTAGCTCCCTCTTCCCGATTCAAGTCAATGCCCTTTGCCAGGGCAAGAATGGCTATGTCGACCCTGAAGTTACACTGGACTACAAGAACACCAACTTCACCGGCATCTCCCCTGCTCTCATCAGTACTCAAGATCTCAACGCCAAGTACCATGACTTCCGTTACTTCACCAACGACACGCGTCCCGATTGGTACTATGAGCAGATGACCATGCTCCGTGCTCTCTTCAAGAAGGGCAACGTGGGTTACACGCCCCAGCACGTTAAGAAATTGGCCGGAAAGCAACAGAGGATTGGAATTATTGGCGATCGCGTTTATGATCTTACTACTTACACGGCCGGTGGTCGACGACTTCGCGCTAAGCCTGGCGAGCAGCCCCCGGATGACCCCTTGCTGGCAAACTTCATGGATGATGACGTTGTTCAGATGTTCCAAATCCAATCTGGCTCAGATATGACCAAGTACTGGAACTCCTTGGCCTTGGATAATGACGTGCGTGTCAGAATGAAGACTTGTCTGGACAACCTCTTTTACGTCGGCGATGTCGACACTCGCAACTCCACTCGCTGTCAATTTGCAGAGTATTTGGTCCTCGCTGTTTCTATTGTGTTGGCTTCCGTCATCGCATTCAAGTTCTTTGCTGCTCTGCAGTTTGGAGGCAAGAATATGCCCGAGAACCTTGACAAGTTTGTCATCTGTCAAATTCCAGCTTATACCGAGGATGAGGACTCTCTTCGTCGTGCCATCGATTCAGCTGCCAGAATGAAATACGATGATAAGCGTAAGCTTTTGGTTGTTGTCTGTGATGGTATGATTATTGGTCAAGGCAACGATCGCCCAACTCCTCGCATTGTTCTCGACATTCTTGGTGTCGCTGATACAGTTGATCCTGAACCCTTGAGCTTCGAATCTCTCGGCGAGGGTCTCAAGCAGCACAATATGGGCAAAGTCTACTCTGGTCTCTATGAGGTCCAAGGCCATATCGTTCCCTTCATGGTTATTGTCAAGGTCGGTAAGCCCTCCGAGGTGGGCCGCCCCGGTAACCGTGGTAAGCGTGACTCCCAGATGATCATTATGCGTTTCCTCAACCGTGTTCACTACAACCTCGCCATGAGTCCCATGGAACTCGAAATGTACCACCAGATCCGAAACATCATCGGTGTCAACCCCACATTTTACGAGTTCATGCTGCAGATTGATGCTGATACCGTTGTTGCCGCCGACTCTGCTAGCCGCATGGTTTCTGCCTTTATGGATGACACACGCCTGATTGCCGTTTGCGGTGAGACTGCCCTGAGCAATGCCAAGTCTTCCTTCATCACTATGATTCAGGTCTACGAATACTACATTTCGCACAACTTGTCCAAGGCTTTCGAGTCTCTCTTCGGTTCCGTTACCTGCTTGCCTGGCTGTTTCTCCATGTACAGAATTCGCGCGGCGGAGACCGGAAAGCCTCTCTTCGTCAGCCGCGAAATCGTCGAAGACTACGCCACTATCCGTGTCGATACACTACACATGAAGAATCTGCTGCACCTGGGTGAGGATCGTTACCTCACAACCCTGCTCCTGAAGTATCACAGCAAGTACAAGACCAAGTACATCTTCACTGCTCATGCCTGGACAATTGCACCTGATTCCTGGAAGGTTTTCCTCTCCCAGCGTCGTCGCTGGATCAACTCCACTGTCCACAATCTCGTCGAGCTCATTCCCATGGCCCAACTCTGTGGTTTCTGCTGTTTCAGTATGCGCTTCGTCGTCTTCATCGACTTGCTCAGCACCATTGTCCAGCCCGTCACCCTTGCCTACATTGTCTACCTGATTGTCCTTGTCGCCCGCAACGCCACTGTTGTACCCATTACGGCGTTCATTCTTCTCGGTGTCATTTATGGTCTACAAGCTATCATTTTCATCTTACGCCGCAAGTGGGAAATGGTTGGATGGATGATTCTGTATATTCTTGCCATTCCCGTTTTCAGCTTTGGCCTTCCCCTCTACGCTTTCTGGAACATGGATGACTTTGCTTGGGGCAACACTCGTGTCGTCGCTGGTGAGAAGGGTACGAAGGTCGTCGTCTCCGACGAGGGCAAGTTCGATCCCAGCTCGATTCCCCGCAAGAAGTGGGAGGACTATCAGGCCGAGCTCTGGGAGACTCAGACTTCTCGCGACGACTCGCGCTCCGAGATCTCTGGCTACAGCTACGCCACCAAAGCCCAAGCTCACGTATCCGAGTACGGCTATCAAAGCCGTCCCGGTTCGACCACTGGCCTGGTTCCTCCCATGCCTCATATGCACCAGGACCAGCGCAACATGTCTCGCATGTCGCTGGCTCCCTCCGAGATGGGTGGTCACCGCCTGAGCTCCTACGGCGGCTCGCAGTTTTTCTCCCCCGATGACATGGTTGGCCTGCCCAGCGATGATGCGCTCCTGGCTGAGATTCGCGAGATTCTCAAGACGGCAGACCTCATGACCGTCACCAAGAAGGGTATCAAGCAGGAGCTTGAGAGACGCTTCGACGTTCCTCTCGATGCCAAGAGGCAGTACATCAACAGCGCCACCGAGGCTCTCCTCTCTGGTCAGCTGTAGATGCATGCCCTCTTTTTCACTTCATGATGACGGACAAAAAATTTATTTGGAATACCCCGTGTTATATACGTGCCGCATGTCGATACACAGCAGAAGCGGCGCCCCCTTTTTTTATACAAGTAATTTCCCCTTGTGAAGATGGTTTACCTCAGATGCATCCTGGCATTGGAAAAGGCGTTTCCCCTTCACAAATATCTATCATTTTTAACTATCTCGTTTCTTTTTATATTTTTCTTGGTTCCTGGTATGCATTCACGTGTTTTCTCTTTGAGAGTGCGCATTGGGATAGCAAAGCAAAGTCTAGTCTTTCGGAAAGACCTTGACTGAGAGATTGAGAGGAGTTTTTATAGTGTTTTTTTTTCCGTTCATCTTTTTTTTGATGTGCTTTTGCATCTTGTTTCTTGGAAATTTGTACTTTTCGGAGCTTTTAGAGAAATAGTGGCGACAACATTTAATACATGTTCACGATAAAACAAAGAAACGATGCTTCTGTGATTTTGCTTCAATAAACTGTCAGCTTCAGGTCTATTTGCCTACATGCCCATATGCTATTTAATAGATAATTCACAAAAACGCCTGTTTACACTGTATGTGTATTGTTCTGTTTTTAGCCCAAAGTAGACTCGAGAAGTTTCTGGATGCCGCCCTTGCTCCACGCCGTCACGCGGCCCTGGTCGCACGTCTCCCAAGCCCTGCGCATGAGGGCGGCGTAGACGGCGGCGTCGTCGGGGGACTCGCAGGCGGCGCGCTGGCCGTCGAGCCAGCTCATGACGCCGAAGCGGGTGACGAGGGTGGTGCTGCCGCCGTCGATGCAGGTGGCGCGGTAGACGATGCGGAGGATGCGGGTGCGCAGGTTGACGCGGAGGTAGGGGTTACTGGCGAGGGCGAGGACCTTTTCGAACCAGCGCTTGCGGTGGAAGACGCCGAGGTCAAAGGGCGTGCGCAGGCTATCGAGCAGGTGCGCCAGCAGCCAGGCCAGCTCCGTGTAGTACTTGTCGTCCTCGCCGGGCTCGCCGTGCAGGATGTCGTGCGCCATGGGCAGCTTCTCGAGCGGCCAGACGGGGCCGCGCGTCAGGAACCCGTTGATCTTGGGATACAGCGGGTGCAGCGGGTTCTTGAGGATCTCGAGGGCGTGCACGGAGAAGGAGATGAAGGACGAGGGGACGGGGCCGGCGTCGACCTGCGGCTTGCTCGACTCGGCAAGCTCGGACAGGAGAAGCCAGACCTGCTTCTTTTCTTCATACGACGACTCGTTAATCTTGGCTGCCATCTTGAGGATGTTGGTCAGCGCTTCCTTGCGGATGTTGGTGTGCGGTGAGGCGAGTAGCTTGACGAGACCAGCAGCGAGGCCGTCCTCTACGAGATCCTCCACGTTCTTGGTGGACCATTTGACAAGCGCACTGGTATCTTCTTCGAGCGTAAAGGGCTGGTGGAGCATCTCCTCAAGGCGAGCTTCGTCGACAATGACACCTGGCACGGCAGTTGCCTCGACCGAGCTGCTTGATTCGGTCTCTTCTTCAATGGCGATGCGCTGCAGCGCTTTCTTCTCCGACTTGTCGCCCAGGCTGGCCAACTTGGCAGACTTTGTAGCTGATACCTGTTCGGAGATCTTGGAGTAGCTCTCTTCAAGGTGCTTCTTGCTTTCACCGGCGAGGCTTAAAGCATTGAAGTATAACGAAAGAAACTTTCCAATCTCAGCTGTCGTCGCCTTGTTGGCGCCATCCAGTGCAAAAGAGAGTTGTTCTTGCAGTACAATATTCAGTAGACTGAACTGACCATCCTTAGGCAGTGACTCAACTTGCTCGAGGTACTTGATAGGCGAGCCAGCACATCTTGTGATGCAGTTGTCCAAGTACGCCCATGGAATATTCGCCGCCTTTGAGTCAGAGGCTGCGCAGCGTAGGGCACGTAGCAGCGCCACAAGTCTTGTATTCTTCGCCACCAGTTGATTTTCGATTGCGACATCAGCAAGCACAGACTGCAGCTGCGCTAGAGGGGCAGTATCGTCACTTTCGCACAGAATTTGCAATAATGACGTGAAGGCAGAGTACGCCTTCCCACCATTGCTGCTGTCGGTTTTGGCAAACCATCGCATGCCAGGAGAGTAGCTTGCAATTGAAACCAAATTCTTCAGTTCCATGACGGCAAAAGAGGCTGTGCTTGGGTCATTGCTTTGATTTTGAATGCTCCTCAACACCTCGACGAAGAATGGCGAGACGTCAAAGTTGGCGGCGAGCGCTACACGAGGCACAATCTCGTAGTAGAGACGCAATAAGCGACTCGCCAAAGTTTTATGCAGCGCATTTTCTGCAGGAATCGATTTGTAGCACCGAACGACTTCCTTCATATCTGGTATTCTTTGGCAGAAGGCGTCTATTAATCTTCTTGACGCATCTGTCCATATTTGCTTTTTCTTTCTGCCTCCATCCTCGTGCATCTTGAGGGCAACTGAGAGTTTCTCAAGCGCTTGAACGAGAATTCTGGTGGCGAAAAAAGATGTGAGATGAGACTTGGGAGAGAAGCAGCGGATAAGGACCTTTTGATTTATCGGTTGCGGAATGATGTTGTCGAGGAGGATGGAAGTAGGAGGAGGCGTGTTTGTGTACAGGGCAGCATCGCCAAAGGCTTGGGGGAGAGGTATTGTCATAGTATTGAAAAGAAACGCAGCGTAACCAATCCAGGTCATCGACAGCTTCGGCTCAAAGGTAAAGGATCTGTTGTTGAAAAAGTAGTCGGCAATGAGTTCGGGAGCGGCCGTGAATATGGCGATGAGGAGCTCATTATGCTTGAGGTTTGACCAAGGGCGCAGCTTGCTGGCAAACTCTGACATAACGAAATTGAAGACAGGTACACCATCGCGAAACTTATCGGCCCAGAGATTGCTGTCTGCCTTGGCTTGACTGCTGTGCCGCGAAGTCGAGCCTTCCTCATCGGCTTCCTTTGGATACAAGCCTTTTGAAGGATACAACACACCTGCCGCTGAATTTGTGCACACATAGATGAGAAATTGATGAGCCTTTTCAATGACCTCGTCGACATCGTCTTGGGACGCAGAGGTGTTGTTGTATGTGTAGAGGCCAAGGAAGCGCATCAGAGTTTTGGTGTTGAAGCTCTTGAACTTTGTATCGCGCGCAATCTTGGAGTCCATAAGGACATTGGTCTTGAGCGAGTTGATGATTTCAACCACCAAGAAGGGTGGATCATTCTTCATCATGAAGGTAACGTGAGATAGGAGCTCTTTTTGAGCCAGCAATTCCTTTCGTCCGTCTGTGTTGAGAAACTTGAGGCAGCCCAGGAAGAAGCGGACAGCATTCGTACGAACGGAAGCCTTGCGCACGTCTTCTGGGGCATCACCGAGATGTGTGATTTCGAGGTTTCTGCCGAGCGATGCAAATGTAAATGTTCGGGCACGAAAAATACGCTTGGCGAAAGCACCGCCGTCGAGGTAAACTGCTTCGCGCAGCAGTCGTAGAGTGGGAGAAATGATGAAACCCTTGCCTTTTTCGGCTGAAAGGTTGCGCGATACTGATTTCAGCTGACGTTCTTGCAGCAGGGTTTGGCAAATGCCGAGTCCGAAGGGGACCAAATCGAGGTCGTCGGAAATGACTTGAAGCAACAGGGCCAAAACGACAGAGACAGACGACATGACGCCATCGTCGTTGACCTGCGAGGCGAAGGACCACATCTCCATGACATCGTTGAGAAAGACTGCATCTTCGCCTGTATCTCGGGGTTGGACAGCGTTGAGGTAGCCACGAATGATTGCGATTTTGGCTTCGCGGTCTGCAGCTGCAGAATTGGCTTCGTCGAGGAGCTTTTTGAAAGATTGAAGACCTAGAAAAAGTTAGAAAATATTCAATTGGCGGGGCGCATGCCGTCCAGGTGAAGCATACCATGTCGCGCATTCCGCATGTTCTGGTCGAAGGCGAGAAGCCTTCTCAGCTGGTCGCTGTCGTAGACCTCTTCGCCGGTCGGGACATCGTGGTATGTCTTTTGTCGCTTGTTGTATGCCGCAGCGCCTTCGCTGGTCATCCCAGACGCCCGTTTACCCATTTTGACGGGTCATATATTATGGCTGTCGAGGTCGGCGGCAGACGTTTATGCGACGACCAAAAGTTTCCAAAGATTCCAGAATTTTGAGATACTGCCATGAGCCACCGCCGTCCCACCTGCCAGGAATGGCCAAGGCGGAGACGCTAGCAAGGCGGTGGGCACTGAACAGCGAGGTACAGTGGAGATTGCAGAGGCATGGGTGCTGTAAGGCAAAGGCTACAGGCGATACAGGCCTGCCAGGCAAAAGCTGCACAACGTACTCACCAATATCATCATAATGCTTGCCTTGGCTTGCGATTGATTACATCGCAGGCGTGGGCTTACTACATTTCAACTTGACATGTGAATTCCTTCAAGAAAGGAAGCAACTTTAAAGTTTAAAAATAGATATTGTTGCAGAAGCAAAAATAAAAGATTTATTGCGTCAAAACAAACCACCTAGCATGTGAAAGAATGCCTCGTCCAAACACATGCACCGAAGCTAAAAAAGACTTGCAGATCCCTTCCATCCGCTTGCCATACATTTTCAGATCGACTTAATAATAGTTTCTTCGTCAAAAGAAGTCTGACGGAATTCTCTGCCAAGGCTCCCAAGCTTTTGGATGCATGGGCAACCCCGTGATTGCTACCACCCTCTACTGGCCGCTGTTTGCTGGCTGCCCACCATCCTCTGCTAGCTTCTACTCCGCCCACTCGCTAAGCTGCTTTTTGCTCTCACAACCACCACACACTCTCTCGACCTTGGTCGTAAACTGAGACAAGCAGCGAGGCTTTGACCCCATTGTTGCCGCCCGTTGGTGGAAAGCCTTTCACATGCTCTCGCTCCAGTACCATGCCCCTTGTCGCTGCAGATTTACTTGACAAGAACAACACTTTGTTCCAAGACATTTCTACAACGTGGTATCCCGTCGAACGACGCCGGAATCTTCGTGACGTAGCAAACGCGATGCATCATCACCACACCCTCTCGAGCGCTTTGCAGCAAGACGGTGTGTATTCTTGGAAGCATCCGCGGGGCTGAAGGGGCAATCCGCACCACTTTTCTTCTCTTTTGCATCATATCTGGTCGTATTCTCGGTGCTAATGTGTCCGGCAGCCCCGACTGTATCCTTCGCTGGCGGCGGCGCGCCGAATGTACTCGTATACTTGTGCCCGGAAACTCGACTGGCCAAAATACTCCGGCAGCGCTGCCAAGGCTCATGTTCACGCAGGCCGACGCGTGTGAGAAAACAGACCTTGGACAAAAGCGGAAATGCGAATAATAGGCTCGCCGCGTCCCTGACTCGAAACGGCAACCGCAATACATGGGCCAAAGTTAATCTGCAGCTGAGCCGATGGCCTGAAAGCTGGTTGACAGGTTGATTACCCTTGCCCACGCGACCACCCTAGCCAGCGACCTGGCGGCGAACAATGGAGCCGTTGGGTCGCAGCGTCCTGACAAGGTGGCATGCAAGACATCGATTCGCTCTGCAACAATGGCCGTCTGACCAGAGCTGGTGGGTCGCGTCATTCTAGTGTGGTGCGCCATACTTGAGCCAGCCTGGAGCCCAGCCAAGCCAGCCTCTGGCGACTCGTTGCTGCTGGGCACCAATTGGCACCGGATGCCCTGTGAAGCCGTCCGACTGGTTCGCGGCATCACCCTCGGCAGCCTATCAACGCCTTCCGTTTGCAGGTTCTCTGTCATGTCTCTGCTCAGCCGCCACCAATGGTCGTGACCACCTTCGTTAGGGATGACACCAAGATGGATCCGTCATTAGACTCAAATGACGAGCTCTATTTTTTTTTAGTATTTTTTTAATGGCGGTTAATTTATTTTCGCCCCAAGAGACCCGATCGCTGGTTCCTCATTATGGCGTCGTCGCCAGATTGCCGTAGCCTACTTCGTCTTCACTCACCTACAATCAACAAAAAGTCTTTTTACTGAATAGCGGGTCTTTTCAGTAGAATTCTTCGCCAAAGCATCTATTCTGCGCAGCTCTTGCTTCATTCGGAAAAAAAGTATCATGTCTGGGAATTAGACTATAGAATGAGGGAATCGCCTGATGCCCAGGTCACAGGATCATCGTGGTTGTCATGGTGTTGCATCCCACTCACATTCCAGAGACAACCCCAGAGTCACTGTGAGTCTGCCAACCGTTTGACTTTACAAACTACCGTCCGATATTTTTATTGAACCAGTTTCTACCCTTCTTTGTTCTTTGGACGATTTGTTAATATAGTTATACAGTTGACGAAAAGATGCCTGTAGTTGTTGCCGACCAGCCGGAGCCACAGGTTCGTCCCTTTCTCGGTCGATTGTCGACGGAATCGTCTCTACGACTTGCAAGGCCAAAGTCGAAATCAAAGCCCCAATCGCCCATATTTGGAATTTTTGCTAGACAGCGCAACCAGTCCGACGCATCGTCGCGAAAGATACTGATATCCGCCCCGACCGACTTCCGACACTTGACCTCTGGATCCCAGCACGCCTTTCCAGCAATGCCCTTCAACATGCACTCTCTCGCTCCTGAATTACCGCGCCCGGCACAAAGACATGAATTTCTCCGGATCCCTCGTTCGCCGGCACCGATACCAGATTGGGAGCCGGAATCTCAACGAGAGAGCCTTCCACCTCTAGAGCCACTCGAGCTGAGCATATACAGAACGCAGAACCGGCTTTCTCCTCTTTTGCCGCAATTTGAGCTTCCGATCATGGTGCCTTCTCCTCCGCCAGCCTATGCGAGTGAAGAGGCGGAGAGGAGCCCGGTGCTGCACTCTCAGCGCAGCATGCCGTCACTTTCTCGTGCATCGCGAAGAGCAGTCTTGGAGCGCCTGTCCCCTTCACCTTACATGAGCGAGGGAAACTCAAGCTCCAAATCACTCACTTCTACAAGTTCGACCGCAAAAGGAGCTAGGCGATCCAGATCACAAACATCACCTGATGTCAATGCAATCAGAGCACGGGTTGCTAATGCCATGCTGGAAGTGGAAAAGCTACAGAAACAAATCGACGATGTTGTGGAGAGACAGAGCTTGTATGTTCCGAGCCGACCCTCGAGCGCACAATCTTCTCACTCTCTCGCCCGAACGTTTACATTACCGGGTAAGACTTCATACTCAAAAATGCCTGCTTTAGTAAAAATCTAAACTTTTTTTTTATAGATTTGGAACCCATGCCATCAATCCCGGCGCTGCCTCCGTCGGCCCCGTCGTTTGCGGAGCGACTCCACGGCGAGGCTGATAGATTGCCTCCGGGGCCTGCCACCCTGCCGAGACGGTCTCACACAGTCAATGGCGCGGGCGCACAGAGGACCAGAAGCCAGAGGAAGCCACCGCCACCGCTGCCAGTTGGGTTTAACGACTTCTCCGACGGTATACCACCTCCGCTGCCGCTGGTTCTACGACCACCTCTGAGAAAGAAGAAGCCATTTTCTCAAGGGCTATCAAGCTTTGTGTTTCCAGAGCCACCCCGGAAGAGTAGCTTGGACAGTGTTACCAACATGCCGAGGCCTATCAAGGGTGCGGACGGGTTTTATCAGTGCGTGCCTGTTAACGGAGCTAATATAAGCTACGAGTCTCTGCACTCATTGTCGAGCAGCAATGACGGGGACATGAGCGAGGCAAGAAGCGTGCGCTCTCCTTACTCGCCAGCAACACCTCGCGAGGTGCCTATCGAGCGATGTGCAACCTTTGGTCAAGACACCAAGGGGCTGCCAATGAGCGTCGGAATAGCTCTTTGAGGTTATGCTTCTGACCGCAACGAATCACCATACGTTTGAGATGCATGAAATTTCTGGTTATTATACCCCATACACTTCTGTTAAAAGATCGGAAGGGATAGATGGAGACGTTATATGGAAGGGGAGGATCGGCGCATTCAGGCAATGTGCTGAAAGACTCTAATATTGCATTTTTCAGGGAAAAATGGCACATTCTTATTCTTCTTCATCTTGGCAGTGGCACACTGCCAATTAACGACCTCGTCCTCGAACGGGTAATCAGGACTGGTCGGACATAATCGTATTTTATCTTGTTTTTAGTCTGTTTTTTTATTAGTCTTGAATATACCACCGTTAAATCAGGATTAAATCTGACGAATAAGAAGAGGGAAGTCTTATGTGGCTGGAAAGGCGGTGCGAATGGCGCCGAGACGAGCAGAATGAGGGTTTATTAAGAGTTGTAGCTGAAGCCTATGGCAGCCGAGTATACAGGTAGCTACCTAACCAGTGGGCGCCTGAGCTGTCACAACGTGGGCCAATGTACGAGAACCGTGATGGTGTGCAGTTGCGCCCAAGTCAATTATTGCCTGCTCGCCCCAAAATAAAGGAGAGACAAAAGCTGCCAACACTAATAAGCTGGAGTCCCGTTGAGCCTGTTTACTGGAGCGATGTCACGGCGCCACCCACGCCAAGTACCTGGATAGCTAGGGATTGAAACCTTGGTTCCATCTACGTTACGATTTTCTCTCTTCCCCCCCTTCGTCGACAATTACCCAGATTTTTTTGGCAGGTGCAGACGCTACGACCAAAGTCGCCCACAGTGCGTCTTTCTGACCACAGTGTGTAATCTGTCTCTACCGCGCGCCTTCAAGTTGCATATCGTTCTTCTTCTAAGCCACCGAATCTCTGCAGCATTTGTTGCGACGCTAGTAGGCAGAGAGCGCCCACAAAAAGATCACTCCCCAACCCGGTCTCAACACCGACGCACGTGTAGAAAGCTGGGTGCTGGCCGCCGCTTCTCTGCACGGTTCAACGGAAAATAGTCATGGATAGTAAGCGAAGCGGAGACTACAAATATGCGGCCGTCTACGGCGACGAGCCTGGCGACGTGCGAATCGAAGCCCTCGGCGAGCCTGCAGCAAACAGACGATCGAAACAGACCCTTCTCAAGTTCGCCATGGGCTCAACCTTGATTGCCGCGGCTCTCTTCCTCGCCGTCGGGTACGTGCTTAACACCCCCAACGCCGGCTCGATGCTCAATGCCCCATTGCTCTGCTAACGATGATGTTTGAACAGTGGCAAAGCTTCCACATGCTGTACCAAGGACGCGACATGCTCAGGTTCGCTCGGCACCTGGGGACAATATTCACCCTGGGCGCCCGCGCCATCTAAACTCGACCCTGCGATCCCGTCCGAATGCAAAGTTACCTTTGCGCAAATCCTGTCCCGACACAGCTCGCGCGGCCCGTCGGCCAACAAGGGAGCCAAATACGCGGCTCTCGTCAAGGACCTACAGGCGTCCATTACCGAATACAGCAAGGGATTCGAGTTCTTCAAGAACTACAAGTATGAGCTGGTCCCCGATGACCTGTCTCTGTACGGCGAGAACGAGATGGTAGACTCGGGCAAGCTCTTCTACAGCCGTTACAAGGAGCTGGTCACCGAGACGGAGCCCTTTGTCAGGGCCTCTGGATCGGGCCGTGTCATCATGTCGGCGCAAAACTTCACGCACGGTTACTACGAGGCTCAAGGCCGCAACGCAGAGGACTACGCCTCTCGCATCCTGGTGATACCCGAGGAGGAGGGCTACAACAACACGCTGGAGCACGGCAGCTGCAAGCTGTTTGAGGATGGCCCCGGCAAGAAGGCGGGTACCGCGAAGCAAAAGGAATGGAAGGACATCTGGGTGCCCTCGGTTCAGAAGAGACTGAGCAAGAAGCTGCCCGGTGCCAAGTTTGACACTGACAGCACAGTCTACTTTATGGACCTTTGTCCGTTTGAGACTGTCGGCTCGCCCGAGCTCGAGCTGTCTCCCTTTTGCCGCGCTTTTTCCAAGGACGAGTGGCGCAACTACGACTACTACCAGTCGCTGGAGAAGTGGTACGTCTACGGACCGGGCCGAGACCTTGCCTCCTCGCAGGGTGTCGGCTTCGTCAACGAGCTCATTGCCCGCCTCACGGGCAAACCTGTCAACGACCACACGTCGACCAACTCGACGCTGGACTCGTCGCCTGCGACGTTCCCGCTGGACCGCAAGCTGTACGCCGACTTTAGCCACGACAACGGCATGATGACCGTGTTCACGGCGCTGCGTCTCTTTGAGGGCACCGAGAACCTGCCCACGACGAAGCGAAAGTCGCCGGAGCAGCTGGGCGGATACTCGGCGTCGCGCGCCGTGCCGTTTGGCGCGCGCATGTACGTGGAGAAAATGCAGTGCGGCGGCAGCGACGAGGAGCTGGTGCGCATCATCCTCAACGACCGCGTGGTGCCGCTCAAGGGCTGCGACGCGGACAAGCTGGGCCGCTGCACGCTGGACAAGTTTGTTGAGTCCATGTCCTTTGCCACGAGCGGTGGTGAATGGAGTCGCTGCTGATTCGCATGATGGAGTGGGAGCATTCAGCCACAGAGTCTACGACATGGCTACGCAGATGCACAAGCACACGGCTTTCTGGCGTTTTTTAGAAACGGATTTTTAGATATGAATAGATTTAGGCATCAACAAATAGAGCATTGCAATTGGCATTGAGCATGATTTCTGTACGCATCAGCAGGCTGGGGCAGTGAAGTGATGATCAGTTGTGTGTGCCTTGGTTGGGCCCTTGTCTGGTTCGTTATTCTGGAGCCTAAAGGTGGTGCGTAAGCTTTGTACAGGTAGCTACGTACGTAGGTATGCATCAACTATCTGCGCAGGCAGCTGTCGCTAGGAGGCTTCCGAGATGGTTATACTTTCCCATGTTCCTTTGCGGTAATTTTAGTAGCTGGAAAGCGTGAATTGCATAGTTTGGGTAGCCTGGCTTGAGCGAAATGTCAAGGCCTGAGGAGAGCAACATGAGACGAAAGGCAACTGTATTAATAAAAGCGAGCCTTGCCAACAGCGTAGCATTTGATGCCCCCTTCTGGCAGTGACATTGGGCAGGGTACCTGGCCACTTGGCAAGGCTGTAGCTGGAGATTTATAGCGGACACCTACGTAGACAGGGAGGCTTTCGAAGCAGCCAAGGCTCGCTGCCTTTCTGGCTGCGGCGTTGCCCTGAAATTGTTAGGCGGCGGGGGCCTCAGAAACTGAATGGATTTGAGGTAGTTTGTTATAGTACATGCAATTGGCGACGGTTGTTCTAGCCCAAGCAGGTATTCGACGCGCCGAGGCGAGACACTGTGCTGCTTCTCCTGCGCTGAAGAAAAGGGTACCAACGACGCTACCTACGTCAGCCCAGAAGCCAAAGTACCACACCACCACCCGCATCAGGGGATTTTAGCTCTGCGCCGTGCGCGCCACCACCACCTGGCTTTCTTCATCTGCCTCTTCTCCCCCCCTGCACCTTTTCAAACGAAACGTAAACGTAAACGGGACAGCAAACTTGGTGCGACTCGACAACGCAACAAAACGTGTTACAAGACATATTGTCACCCAGACGGATTACACACCGCGCCCATCGCTGCCAAGAATCACTGCGACTCGGGCGATAGCACCATTGTGCACACCCCAACCCGGCGTAACCGAACTACGATACCATCAGCTCAGAAGAAGCCTTCTGCGCGCGCGCCTCCATCGACGACTCTCGCATCGTCGCGCATATCTGCTACCTTGCACAAAACTCGAGACCGATTCGACGACATCGAGTAGTTGTTAATATCCCGGCCAGCCGTTTACGACAACAATGGTGTCGGTGGCAGGTGGCATCATCATCGCCATTGTCGTGCTCGCCGTGGCGGCGGCAGTGGGATGGATAGCCTTTACGCAATACCGCGCCCGCAAACTCGGCGTAAGTGACGCTCATTACCCATCCCGCAGGGCGTTTTTCCGTCCTGCTGTGCTCTTTTCGAGAACAACCTGCTCGTTGCACCAAAACCCAGTTCTTTGTCTCGTTCCCTTGATTTGCTGACTCGCCAACGTAACGTCGACAGCTCCCCGCGCCGAGCCTCTCGTCATACCTCCCCTGGAACAAGCGAGATAACGCCTACGGCCCGCCTCAGCCTGCGCCCGGCGGCGTCGCCGGCTGGTTCAACGACCAGGTCCGCAAGTTCAAGAACCGCAACAACCGCTCCGCCGCCGGCGCATACGAGCCCTCCAACGGCGGCGGCGCGCGCGGCGCCCACCGCGCCCTCGACCCCGACGAGGCCTGGGACACGCGCGTAGGCAACGAGGCCGACAACTACGGCTACTACGAGGAGGAGCTCACGACCCGCGGCATGGGCGGCGGCCGCGCCAGCACCGAGTACCGCGGAGGCAGCGGCTACAACATGAACCTGGCCGCCACGCCGGGCCGCGAGCACGACGACGACGACGACCTCGATCTCGAGAGGGGCCGCCAACCCTCGCGGGGTCCCGGCGGCGGCGCCCACGGCAGCAATCCGTTTGACGACGACCACGCCGAGAGCTTGCGCGGCGTCAGCCCCCGGCCGATGGACCACGGACACAAGAAGGGCGGCAGCCCCTCACGTCACTCAGTGTTCAAGGAAAATGTATAGCGTTTGACCGGTATATAAGGATATGGAATGTTTGAGCACAAAAACGTCGTTTGTAAACGAGAATGTATACTTGATGCATAATTTTTTTACACTTTCTATTTCGATGCATTATTTTATTTTGCGCTTTTGGATCTGGGACCTTTCTTTTTTAAAACAGACATGTCAGGCGGGAATACGTTCGTTGGGTACGAGAAGGAGTCAAAGCAAAGAGGATGCCTCGAGGATCCTGAGGGTGTGAGGTGATCATTTGGTAACTGTGGTTTCAAGGCATATGGTGAGGAGTTTGGCCATTCTTTTACGGAATACAACAGCAAAATTTCCCAGTGCTTCACATCAAACTACGTGATCTGATTATATTGGCCTATTACTTATCGCCAACCGACGTTTGTCGTTAGGCCACTCATCAAAGCTTTATGGCCGGTTGAGGGCATCATATTAACGTCAACTTATAGACAGGCTACCAACTGACTACTAGCCTGTCTGCGACCATTTTCATTACTCTGGCGTCAATGAAGCAAATGGAAACAGATGCACGTTTCTACATTTTGACAAAATCGACAGAATCATGCAGCTCTTCTGGTTCCTGAACCTTGTTGCCAACCACTGAGCAGCCGTGTAAACACCACGGGCGGCGGGGGATATCGGCCCCATCTTAATGACCGCATTCTCCCCAAACGGCCATTTAGAGAGCACCACTCGAGCTCACCTTGCCCTCCGACCACTTGGCATCTCGGTCCTTTCACACAGCCAACACGCCACACCACGTAAAAAAAAAATGACTGACCTCAACCTCGAGCAGGTCCGCGACACCATGGTCGCCGTCGCCCACGAGGCGGGGCGCATGATTCTCGCGGCCAACCCCGCCGACATACCCTCGGGCACCAAGCTCAACGCCGTCGACATTGTCACCGAGGCCGACCAGGCGATCGAGAAGATGGTCGCCATGAAGCTGTCGGCCGCCTTTCCCTCGGTGGCCTTTATGGGCGAGGAGACGTACAAGCCTGGCATGAAGCTCGGCCCGGAGCCCACCTTTGTCGTGGACCCAATTGATGGTAAAGCCTCGCTCGCATATTCTTGTTTGATATTGAACGAAAATATGTGCTAGAGCTGTAAATCTGACATTTGCTCCAGGAACCACCAACTTTGTCCATGGTTTCCCCAACGCCTGCATCTCTCTCGGTCTCTCCATTGACCGCACGCCGTCCGTGGGCGTCATCTACAACCCGTGGCAGGACCTGCTCTACACCGCCGTCAAGGGCCAGGGCGCATTTGTCAAGCGCGGCGGCGGCTCGGAGCCGCGCCGCCTCCCGCTCGCCGCGACGCCGCGCCCGCTGACGTCGCTCGGCGAGGCGCTCGTCGGCGTGGAATGGGGTTCCGTGCGCGACGGGCCCAACTTTGACGTCAAGGTCGAGACGTTTCGCCGGCTGGGCGCGTCCAAGGAGACGGGCGGCGCCATGGTGCAGTCGATGCGCTCGCTCGGCTCCGCCGCGCTCAACCTCGCCGCCGTCGCCGCCGGCGAGCTCGACCTCTACTGGGAGGGCGGCTGCTGGGCCTGGGACGTCTGCGCTGGCTGGTGCATCCTCCGCGAGGCCGGCGGCCGCGTCGTCAGCGGCAACCCGGGCGACTGGGAGCCCGAGGTCGACGGCCGCGTGTACCTGGCGGTGCGCGGCGCGCCGAGCGGCCAAACGGAGATTGTGGAGGAGTTTTGGAAGCTCATGGGCGATGGCCGCATGGACTACTCGTCGTGATCGATGCGCGAAGCAGCATTGACTGTTGACTGAATAACGAACACGGTATACGTAGCAGTTTAAAAAAGAAGCAATGTTGAAAAGTTGTATTAGGTAGAGTTAATATACAAGAGGCGTGCCACTATATCCGTAGCCGCTCATAAACAGCCACCTTTTCAATGTCGAACCTTGGATCTATGATGTAAAATGAACGCAGAAACGCCGTTTGATGATCTCATGCTTGATATGAGTGCTCATGCATCTCGAGTCGTGAAATGTGCAACCAGTTTCCTTTCTATTACTGACAAATGAAATTAAATGCGAAAAGGCATCGCCTAAGCAGTAAACTTGCTTTGAGCACGCCATTTGGGGCCAAAGTACCACAGCAGCACAGGTGCCGGCCAACCGATGACAATGGCCGCCACGGCTAGAATGGTGCCGCCCTTGCCATAGCCCAAGGCATCATACATCACGGGGGCAAAGAGTGGGAAGCCGAAGCCCGCCAAACTCCGCAGAACAGTAGCAGCGCCGACGGCGCTGGCAGCAAAGCGCGTGTACGTATCGACCAGGTAGCCCTGGACGCACTGGAAGCCGATGATGCTGCCGAGGGAGAAGATGAGAGCGCCGATGTTGGGGCCGATCCAGTGCGTGCGGTACTCGGCAGTCCAGCTGTAGATGAGGAGCCCGACGGGCACGAGAATGGCGCCAGGCACCATGAGCGGGACACGGAACTCTGGGCGTCCGGGTCCGCCGTCGGGCACGTACTTGCGCTTCAGGGCAGCGTAGATGCGGTCCTGCAGCGGCGCGCAGACCTGCGTGCCGATGAAGAAGCCCAGGCCGATGGAGACGTAATTGAGGCCCTGAATGCCAGGACGCTCGTGGTACTCCTCGGCAAACAGCTTTGGGAAGCTGGAGAACAGGATGTAGATGGTACCGTAAAGATATGTCATGTAAAGGGCAAGGAGCTGCACAATGAGCTGGGTGCCAAGCATGCGGAATGGGCGCGTCAGAGCAGTCCCGAGGATCTGGGTCATGGTACGGTCAGGGCGATCAAACTCGGTGCGCAGGTTCGTGTTGCCCGTCTCGCGGATGAGACGCATCTTCTTGCGGTGCAGCAGAACGGGCGCATACGTCTCGCGCAGAAAGACTAGGCCGACGGCCTGGATAACACCGCAGGCAATGGTGGTGCTCCAAAAGACCCAGCGCCACGACGTCTGCTGCGCGATCCAGCCGCCGGCGATGGGCCCAATCGCCGGGCCGAGGAGCGGCATAAGCGAGTAGACGCTCATGGCCTTGCCTCGCTGCTCCGCGGTGAAGAGATCGCCAAGGATGCCGCCACCGATGGCGAGCGGCGCCGAGCCGCCGAGGCCGGCGAGGAAGCGAAAGGCAATCATCTGGCCCTCGGTGCGCGCAAGCGCGCAGCCGATGTTGAAGCAAAAGAACCAAATGTTGGAGGTTTGGAGGATGATGATGCGGCCGTAGAGCTCCGACATGGGACCCCAGAACAGCGGGCCGACGGCGTAGGCGGCAACAAAGATGGACATGACGAGAACTAGCTCGGTGCGGCCGTGAATTTGCAGCTGTTCACCAACCTCAGGGAGCGCGGGGGCCACCATGGAGGAGGAAACGGGAGAGATGAAGGTGAAGAGGGAAACTATATCCGGGTAAGCTTGTTGCGATTCGACGGGACATGGCGTCTATATCGGGATGCCATATACGACTGGTCGGCGGCATCCTCGATATACAAAGACAACTAACAACGTACCGAGGACAACGTCCATCCATTTCTTATTGAGGGACCAGTTTTTGGGATTTTCCATGTCGTTGGGGCCATCCCAGGTCACTAGGTTCGGATCGTGGCTGCCCTGCTCTTTGCCGTTGTGGTCGTCGCTCTCCTCGCCAACTTCGAGGTCCCGCTGATTCAGTATGCCGTCACGAACCTCAGAGACGGTGCGAGAGAGCGCCGACGCGCGCGACACGTTGGAAGCGGCGCGCGTGAGCGATCGTCTAGCGCTCGAGGAGGCGGCGTCGCTGCCATCATCATGGTGCTCGTCTTCGCTGCTGCTCGAAACAGTGGCAGGGCGCTCGTGATGCTCCAAATCGTAGGTGTCACTGGTGTTCTGCAACGCCGGCAGATCTGCCTTTTCCGGATCGGCGGTCGTCATGATTTTTTGTTTTCGTTGTTGCTCTAATAGGACTTTGGCTGGCCGGGCTGTTTCGACGTCTTACACGCGAGGAGTTGCTGGTGAGGAAGAAGACAGGCCAGACATGGGTTCGGTGCTATTGCTCAGTGAAACAAATTAAGAGTAAAATTTCAATGATGCAACACTCCAATTCGCAGAAGAAAAATAAATACGTCGAAATTGAGACAGTTCAGAATCTGTGACGCAATCTCAAGGTAGGAAGTCAAGTGGGGTGAGAAGGAGCAGTGACACATTTGTATAAATTACAGCGAAAAAAAAATTCATTGAATAGGCTAATAAATGGCCACTGCCAACAACGCAGAGAGTGGCCGAAGATATGGAGTTAACAGCCAAACCGGGAATAGGCCTGGGAAGCCCAGGCGGTGCTGATCCTCAATGACTAGGGCAAGTCCGCGGACTAGTGACCGAGCCGGGCGTGTGTGTGATTTACCGTTCGGTATGTAAGTAGAGCAGGTCACAAAGGGAAGTAATAAGCTCGGCGTGCTACATAACTAACATCTCACCATCAAATCATGGTTTGTTGTCAGCTTGGCCAGTTTGCCAACAAGGTTTCCTTGAAGGTACGCAAGGCTGGAAGGGGCAAAACAGTCGACTGAGAGGTGCGACAAAACTGCTCCGGCGTAGCTGTTCCCGGAAATCCGGCCCAGCTAATGCTGTTTTAACATGGCCTCGTTACAGTGCACAGCCAGGAACGAGGGTTGAAGAAATCAAACAAAGAAAGCAACTTCGATGCAATGCATTCGCCCCCGCTTTGCCGACACGGCACCGGCACTATTATGTAGAAAATCTCCGTCTTAATGGTGCGGATTACTCTTTGATTCAGAGTTTCTTTTCGGCCGACCGACCGCACCAGCCAGAAAATTTTGGACCCAAAGCGGCTTGGCAGCTGGGCCTATCCAGATTGCTAGAGTCACCTTAGTCCGCGGACTTTCCGTCTTTCGGTCTTTCAATATCCCTGCAAACAAAACGGGCAAAGTGTGGCGAGGTTTGCCAATATATGACATTTTGATACGGATGAGAAGCCGCTCGGGATTCATATCCGAGCTTTCAAGCGCATGGACAAGAATTCGGCATAAATTTTGTCCGCAACGCGGTTTTAACGCCGTAATTAAGCATCAGGACTGAGAAAAAACTTCAAGAAGCAGGACCGATACCGCAAAAGCTTGGTAAGCTTGTACTCATTCATCAGCATACAATCATCATGCACCTATTGTAGAGTATCAGGAGCAAGTGTATTCTTTTGCAGACTCTGTCCTATGCGTTTTAAAGTTAAAAATTGAAATAATGAGACCAACAAAAATGGAAACCAGTAAAACGCCATTTACACTCGTTTGCCACCCTACATGCTAGTTGTTCCCCGTTGCTCTTCCACTTTTCGTTCCAATCATCTCTTCAGCCCGCATATATAATATGTAGTTGCGTTTTTTTAGGTCCTTCTTTTGCGTATCGTATCTACTCCTCCTTGGTGTCGACCTTCTTGGCGGAAGGCTCGTCAGCGCCGTTGTCATCATCACGCGAGCGCTTGTTGCCGCCGCCATTCTCGTTGTCGCGGCGGCCTCCACGGAAACCTCCGCCGCGGCCCCGACCACCGCGGCCGCCACGGCCGCCACGGCCGCCCCTTCCGCCGCGGAAGCCGTTCTTCTGGTCGTGGTCGCGGCGCTTCTTCCAGTCGTCAGGGTCGCGGGGACCACCGCCGTTGCGGCGACCACCACCGCCTTCTTGGCCCTCGAAGAACTTCTTGCTGGTGGTGCTGCTGGGCTCCAGCTTGCCGGAGCGGATGAGGTCGCTCTTCTCCTCGCAGTAGGCCTGTTTGGTCATGATCTTGAGGTCGTGGTCCTTCCACTTGGGGGCAGGGTCCTTGCTGACAAAGGCCTTGGCGGCCTCCTCGTCTGCGAAGGTGATAAAGACGGAGCCCTTGAAGAGGCCCTCAGGGGTGCGGCGCAGCTTCAGACCCTTGACCTCGCCAAACTGCGCAAAGAAGCTCTCAACGTCAAACTGCGTGTTGGGGGTCTCGTCACCGAAGCCCTTGACGTACACGGTGGCGGCCTCGGTCTTGGCGCGGGCGTTGGCCATGGGTTGGTAGGGGACCTTGCGCTTGAGGGTCTCCTTGCCCTCCTCGCCCTCGACGTCGAGGAACTGGCTGTCGCGCAGGGCGGCGACGACGGCGCTATAAGGCTGGAAGGTGCGCATGCGCTTGAAAGAGTGGATTTTCTCGACGGGGATGGGCTTGTTCTCCGCACCGCCGCAGCTCTCCCACATGAACTTGTCCTGGGGGAAGTTCCAGTCGCCAAAGTAGAACTCAACCTGCTTGCGGATGGCGGCGGGGTCGTCCGAGACCTCGCGCTGGCTGGGGTCGAACTTGTTGTTCTTCTGGCGGTTGTCGCGGTCAATCTTGGCCGTGGTCTTAAGGATGTTCTTATCGTCCTGACCGTTGGTGGCAGCGGCAGTGGTCTCGACGGCTTCAGGAGCGGCGGCAGCAGCAGCAGCAGCAGGCTGCTCGACAGCCTCAGCGGGCTTGTTGGCAACGTCGGCCTCGCTCATCTTGGCAGTTGAATCGCAAAAGAGCGCTGTGTCTATGTGTTGTATGCAGGTGAAGAATTGACGGCAACCAGAAAATAGCAGCCCGTCGCTCAAAGGATGACTCTGTTCCTGCACCTGGTCCGGTGTGAGTAATTGTTTTGCGCTTCATTGGCGGGGCAGTGCAAATTCCCGCCAGACTGCCCAGGCGCTGGGCGCTGCGAAATTCAACCATACTGTAGGAGACTAACCTTTTGGGTATCGCACAACTATTCAGGCTGGAAATCCGTCTAAATGTTGTAAATCTGGGTGATGTATAGACGGCAAGCTTTGCAGAAAAAAGAGGTCGTTCTGCCGCATAAATTGCTGCAAAATCACATTCACCGCCTGCCTAACCTGGTATCACCCCACCTTGGTGGGCTGCCAGCCACACGGTGTCTCTGATGAGCCTCGAACTTTTGAGAACCAAAATCAGAATCTGAGAAAAGAAAAAAGAAACGTAATAATTGCGTGAATTTATTGAAGGTATAAACTAGCACAATCTGCTCCCTTTTCCATATGCAACCTTGAAGCAGCTTCAAGGTTATTTATTGCTTGATAATATTCACTCTGGCTTACGGCCAACCATGAGATACATGGGTGTGAATAGCTTCTCTTTACCGCCCCTGACCAGCGCATCCGCGGCTTTGCCCAAACTATCAGCCGTCTTCTTAGTGCCTGGAGGGACAATACACACTGTCTCCAGTGCCGCGAAAATCGAATGAGCGACAACTCGGCCCCAGCGATTCATACGCATCACAGTGACGGCGTCCCAGAGCGTCTGTGCATGTCGCAGGTCGCTTCCGATGGGCCAGTACCAAGGCGCAGAAGCCTTGTTGATATCTTCAGACAGGTCTCGGTTGACCTGTAGCTCAAAACCTGCCGTTTCCATGGCCTTGATCCCATCTGATATTTTAAACAGCTGGGCGATGCCGTCACCCTGCTCAATGTCTAGTCGAAGTTTGCGATGCTCGAGGTTGTCATTGTCGTAGGCTTCCGTCATGAGCCATTCGTACACGCCAAAGATGCCACCAGGCTTGAGAACGCGGAAGATTTCGCTATAGACTTTTGCCAGAGAGGGGGCATGGCAAGTGGCTTCGATCGAATACACGGCATCAAACGAGTTGTCAGGAAATGGAAGATTCTGCACAGAGGTGTTAGTTGTTTCACTATAACACTGACGACATAAAAGGATAAATGTGGTGAATTCTTACCATGAAGTCGCCTTGCACAAATTCCAGGTTGCCGGCCATGTCATGCTTCTTGGCGTACATGGTGGCTCTGTCAACCTGGTACTGGTTGATGTTGATGCCAGTAACATGACAGCCAGTGAAGCAAGATATTTCTCGTGCGGGACCACCGACACCGCAACCCATGTCGAGGACTTTCATGTCTCGTTTGATTCCAATCTGGCTCGCCAGATAGTGCTCGTGACGGGCAATGGCATGTTTGAAAGGTTCGCCGTATGCGAATCGACAGAAATGAAACGACTCGCCCCAAGCATATTCGTAGAAATCGGTCGCAAGATTGTAATACCTTCAAATTAAATTAGATTGGTCATTTGCAAATGTATAAAAATGCTTACTGTCTTGTGATGCTGGCGTAGTCGTCTGTTCTGGACTGTCGAACGGCGGAAGTCTCGTCTTCAGCAGCCTTGTTATCCCAATGCTTGAAGTACTCGTCGGCAGCAGCAGAGTTGGCAGTCTTATTCTTGGCCATCATGGCCCGTAGACCACTTTGGCCTTTGCCTGAAGTTCCATGAAGAACTTTGTCAAAGGCAGAGTTTCTCGCGTCCTCGGCGCGCAACAAGGCTTGGGTGCTCATCTCGCTGCGAAATCTGCAGGAAAACTGCTTATTTCTGAATGAATAGTGAAGATAGATAGAGAAGGATGGATTGAACCTGAAGTGATGATTATTTCTCTTTGGGAGCCTTTTCGAAGACCTTTTATAGTAGGACTCGCTGCAGTTGCACAGTGTAAGTGTAAATGCGAATACGAGCCGACCCCTGCAATGTCAGATCCATTTCTCCAGAGAAAGAGATAATGACTGAAACGCCATTTCCTGTAGACGAAAAATTGTTGCATGGTTCATTGGACGCAGTGGATATACTACTGCCACAGGGTCTGTCCGTCCATGATGCTACTGGCTGTCATGCCTGGATCTGGATTGCAAATACGCGGATTGTGAGCAGCCCAGGCCAAGCCACCTCAGACCTCAATAGGGGAAGAATTGGTTCGAGTTCGTATATGCAGTCTTGATAGAGACTTGTTGGCTTACAGTGGTCTGGCGTGGGTAGGTTTGTAATCATGCTCATTGTTTGAAATCAGTGAGATGGAAGGGCGGCGAGGATCTCTCTCTGGTGGTGGCCTCTGACGCTATTGGTGTACATCACGTATACAAGATGGCAGGCAGGTGTTGTGAGCATAACCATTATTAGTCTGCACATATTTCTAGAAGTTCTTTGTTTGATCGATCCAAGCTTCGATACTTTCAATCTACATGTCAGTTAGTTACATTATTGCATATTTAGTTCCGCTCATCTACTTTCTCAGGGGTCGCGCATTTGCGCTCATACAGTATTTTTCCTCACTAAAGAGCTCGCTGCTGCTTCACATGCATGGGGCGCCACAGTGGGCTTTGGGCGATCCAGTCCTCTGGAGCTGCGCAGTGGGGGCCTCGCGGTGACGTAATTCACTGAACGTGCTGCTGCTCCAGGCACCATACTTGCTGCTCGTCCGGAGCTAAATTACCTGCGCGACGAACCAGAGCCCAGCGAAAGCTTCAACTGTGCCGAGGGGCACTCGTCCACATGCGGCTAGCCTAGCCTACACTGGCGATGAGTGCCGCCTGGTGGAAATCTTGCCATCGCGAAGCTGCCCACCCGCGCGCACCTTTTTTAACCTTCAAATCTTTCCCCAAGACGCTGAAACGTTGCTGCCGCAGAGCAAACGGTCGCGCCACGGCGCCGCAATCGATCACACCCGCCAGCATGAAGCACCCAGGCACGATCCTCGGCCAATTGGCCTCCAAAAGCCTCCGCCCATCGGCTGGCCGAGCTGGCTTCTCGCCTCTGCGACCGAAGCTGTCCAACAGCCTCTTCACCGGCGCCAGAAAGCAGCGACGCCGCGTTTCCGCAACCACCACACTCGTTGCGGGCGGCTTCTTGGTGTGGATGCTCTATCCTACCGAGGACTTTCACCGTCTGTCCACCAGCCGTGGCTATACCAATCTGGTCGACACATCGGCCGGCAACAAGAAATCCGATGAGGGAACATTACAGGAGAAGGCAGAGACCCCCGAGGCTAGCGCACCAGCAGAACAAACCGCTTGGGGTACGTTCACCAAGAGCCTGGAGGAGCGTTCTGCTGCTGCCGATAAAGAATGGGCGGATTTCTCCGAGAAAGTGGTCGGCTTCATATTACCCGATTGGTCAAGACAGATTCCGGGATTCATACGCAAGCTTCAGCATGAGCTCTCCGATGCCCCCGGGTCCCTCGCTGAAGATTTGTGGGCGGAGGCTCATGATGCGTCTGTGAACCCCGAAATTCAGTATACTGCTGAGGTCCGCGTCTCAGACGAGCTGTGCCCCGATGAGAAAGAGTTTTTGGCCCGTCGCAAGAAGAAAACCAGAGCTGCGCTCGCCAAGTACCTGGACATGGATGAAAAGGATGTTCACCCTGATGATATCCCTACCATTGCCATGTGTGGCTCTGGTGGTGGTCTCCGTGCCTTGGTTGCTGGAACTGGATCCCTTCTCGCCGCATCCGAAGATGGCCTCTTCGACTGTGCCACCTACACTGCCGGCGTCAGTGGCTCTTGCTGGCTCCAGCTTCTTTACCTGACTTCTTTCAACAAGGGCAGCATCCCCTCGCTTCTAGACCATCTCAAAGCTCGCACTTCTACGCACCTTGCGTACCCTCCTGTCGCCCTGCAGTCCTTTACTTCCCTCCCAACCTCTCGGCCGCTCCTTTCCGGTATTGTTGAGAAGATACGTGGCGACAATGATGCTGATTTCGGTCTTGTTGATATCTATGGTTTGCTTCTCGGCGCGAGATTCCTTGTGCCCAAGGGTGAGCTCGGAGTTAATGACCGCGACTTCAAGATTTCCAATCAAAGAGAGATCCTGAAGAACGGTGATCGCCCGCTCCCCATCTATACTGCTGTTCGTCATGAGATCCCCGCTTTGGAAGAGGGCAAGGATAAATCCAAGTCCTCCAAGAGCCCGGAAAAGACCAAGGAAGAGCTTGACCAGGCCGAAAAGGAATCCTGGTTCCAATGGTTCGAAATCACTCCCTACGAAGTCTTCTGTGAGGAGATTGGTGCAGGCATACCAACTTGGGCTCTTGGAAGACGGTTCAAAGATGGCAAAGACGTGCCTCTGGAATCTGGTTTGCATCTTCCCGAAATCCGTACACCTCTGATGATGGGCATTTTCGGCAGTGCATTTTGCGCCACGCTTAGCCACTACTACAAAGAAATTCAGCCAGTCGTCAAGACCCTGACTGGTTTCGGCGCTATTGACAAAATGATTTCGGAGAGGGACGATGCTCTTGCCAAGGTACACCCCATCGACCCGGCCTCTATTCCCAACTACGCCTACCAAATGTACGGCAAGCTCGCCAAGACCGCCACGCCTAGCATATACGAAAATGAGCATATTCAGCTTATGGATGCTGGCATGTCCAACAACCTCCCCATCTACCCTCTTCTGCGCCCGGGCCGTGACGTCGACATTCTCATCTCGTTTGACGCCTCGGCTGACATCAGAACCGACAACTGGCTGGCTGTTGCTGACGGTTACGCCCGTCAACGAGGCATCAAGGGCTGGCCCGTCGGCGTCGGCTGGCCGCAGGATGAAAAGAAGGCCGTGGACGAGATGAAGGCCGCCGAAGCGCACTCGACGGCCCAGGCGGATGCCAAGGTTGAACAGGCCAAGGAGGACCAGAAGCAAGAGGACAAGGCTAAGAAGAGCAAAGACCTCGGCTTCTGCACCGTCTGGATCGGCACCACCGAAGAGCGCACCACCAAGGAGGAGTCGCCCGCCACCCAGCCCGTCTCCGACTCGGAGCACTGGCGCCTGACGGACCCCAACGCCGGCCTCGCCGTCGTCTACGTGCCTTTTCTGCCCAACGAGAAGGTGCCGGGCGTTTCGCCCGCCGAGAGCGACTTTATGAGCACGTGGAACTTCATCTACACGCCCGAGAACGTTGAAGACGTGGTGCGTCTCGCCCGCGCCAACTACGACGAGGGCAAAGCGCAGATTCGGAACACGGTGCGAGCAGTGTATGAGCGCAAGAAACAGCTGCGCTTGAACAATGAGAAGGAAGCCGAGGAGCAAAGAAAGCGCAAATAGGGTATTTTCGGTTTATTTAGAGAGCGAGCGCTTTGTTTCAGACGCCGTGGCCACATTAAAGACGAAACCAAAACCCATCACGACAGAGTGTCTGCTATAGATTAGGGCGGCTAGAATCTTTTCACCGGATATTTGCATTTTTTTTCCCTTTGTTTTAAACTTCAAGATACGTTTTGTGTATTTTACAGATGTAGATTTAAAATAAAAAGTTGTACAAGCGGGCTTTTTAAATCGTTTGCCCAAGAAGAACCTCCACATTTCGCTGTGTCGGCCATGTTCGAGTTTCTATGCCTTTTCCTTTGACTGTGCACACCGTCATGTTCATACAAAAGATACACTCCTCCTTCACCATGCAAATCGATTTCGCTTCATGTCAATTTTTTTGGGGAGTCGTCTTTTACTTTAGATGACTTCGCCAATATCAATGTGCGGTGCCTTCCAGGGCTTGGCGTCGGGTTGGTTCATGTCGCTCGGTACGCGAACCTTGTTGCCGGGGCTGTACATGTACCAGGCCTTGAGGGCGTTCATGGAGGCGACGCGGCGGGCGACGTCGAGGCTGGCGCCGGCACCCTCGCCGAGCTTCTCCTCGCCGCTGTATATACCCACGATGAAGACGGGCGTGCGCGAGCGGCGACCCGTCTCGCTCTCGAGGCGGGCGCGCGGGGCCTCGAAGCCCTCGCGAGCGCACAGCATGGCTAGTTCGCGCGTCGGCAGCTGGAACTGGAACATGCGGCCGAGGTCAATCTCGCGTGAGAGAATGTGGGACTTGACAAACGTCTTGGCGACGTCGGCACCAGAGTGTGCGTAGAGGGCGCCGACAACGGATTCGACGACCGAGGAGAAGGCGGCAGCCTGCATTCTGGCCACGCCGGGCTCGCTCCGGTCAGCCTCTTGATAGGAGTCGCCAAAGGCGTCGTCGAGAACAACACGACTGCTCATGCCACGACGGTAGTGGTTGCCACGCTCCGCTTCGGCGCGGACATAGGCCCAGCGTGAGTTAGGCGACACCACCTCGTCTGGCTGCCACTGCAGCAGGCCGCGATCGACTTCGAGCCCGGGAGCGGCAGCGGCGTCGACACCCCATCGGCGCGCAACCTGCTCCAGAGACTCGCGGCCGGCAAAGGCTCTCAGCGCCTCATAGAGAATGGCCATGGGCAGGCGCGGCCACTTGCAGACTAGGTACTCGATGACGTGCAGGTTGACGATGGATCTACCCAGCGCTGCGAGGCTGGCATTGTTGGCGTGGTGTTCGGGGATGGCGGAGGGAGTGACGAGGGCGCGGGCTATCGTGGAGAGAGGGATCGACTTGGGCAGCGCCAGACGGGCGTGCAGGGCTGCGAGCTTGGCTGAGTCGTGCACCTGGGCAGGGGGGTGCGAGGGGAGGCTGCTGTCTTGGGCAAAGGTGCCGTCGAGGGGGATATCGTCTGTGAGGTTGGCAGCGTCGATTGTTGCCGTCGTCGATTGGCAGCGCGCGGATGTCGACAGAGCCTGTCGTCTAGTCACCGAGGCGACTCCTTGTCGGGAAGCCAGGCGCATATGGCCGCTCCATTGTGACACCCGTAACCTCTTCATTTGCTCGAGCCCAGCAAAGTATTAAAAGAGAGAAACAGGGACGAAAAAAAAAAGATCCGTCAAGGCGCGACACCCAATTGCCTCTGTGCTCGGCCGTAGAGGTGGATGGCGTGGAACGGAATTAGAAAAAAAGGAATGGCGGTTTAATGTCGTGTCGTAGTTTATTATACAAGGATTCGCGGGAAAAAGTTCTGCTGGAGTCGTGTGAGCTTGGGATTTGGGGGTAGTCGCCTGGCTTTGCAGGTGCTAATTTGCTGGCGCTGGGAGGTCGGTGCCGGATTAACCTGGCCCCGCCGCAGCGACCTTCGTGGAATGGGCACGCTCACCTTTGGCTACCGGAAGCAAGCCCATCAAAACGACGCAATTGCGCAACCGAATATCAAGCACAACTCAGCGTTCATTGACAATTGATTGAAAATGGTAAGTCTACAGTTTTTCGATGTCATTGCAGGGTGCGGATCTGGCTAACGATGCGACAGGGTGGCGGTGGAAAGATTCCGTAAGTTTTATCGCGATGGGAGCACGATTCCTTTCTGTTTAACCCCCCGACCGAATGCAACGACGATAATTCGAAGAGGAAAAACGGAGCCGACGCTAATTCTGCACGAAATCACAGCTACCCCAAGCACGTCTGGTCGCCGGCCGGTGGTTGGTACGCCCAGCCTGCCAACTGGAGAGGCAACACCTTCATTGCTGGTGCCGTCATCTTTGGCATTGTCGCCGTCACCTGGAAGTTTGGCGCCGACCGCGAGAACTGGGCGCACAAGCCCCAACCCGGCGAGTGGTATCCTAGCAGACGGTATGTGAATAACCCCCATAGTGGCTATGGAAGGATGGGGGCTCGAGGCAGCTTCGACCAAAGACGAACCTTTCTTTAGTATTTTCAATGCAGGGTACTAACTTTTCTATCAACAGCTGGTCGAAGCAATTGATTCAGTGGGACAAGGAGGAGAAGGCTGCATCTGAGAGCAAGACGCAATAATTGCAACAAAATAGTGTAAGATGAAGCGATAAGAGCGGATTGACTTGTACATACATACAGACGGTAGAGGAACCATATCAACCTTTCTTTGTCAACGACCTACTGAAGAAGAAGCTGGACCCTTTTCAGCTCCGTATTATGTTATGTGATGACATGTGGCTGGTGATTCATGCATATGATCAATGTCCAGGTCTGGATCTTCAGCAGGCGAGCTGCTTCCAGCAAACATCTTTGCAGAGCCGCAGGGGAGAAAATGCATAGAAATATCTCACAGGTTTCATTTGCTCTTCCATTCATTTGCTCTTCCATATCTTCCTATTCTTCATCAAAGTGCAACATCGGTCAGGCTGGGGGGGCCTCTTGTGCTTCTTTCTGGTACCACAGGCGATATTAGGTCGGCCCGGCACAAGCTAAGCGCCCAAAGCATCCGTGTTTTCTTTTAAAATCCTCATCAAGTTTCCAAGAGAGCTTGAATGTTCTTTACTTTTTCTTAAATATTCAACCCATCACTGTTTCCGTCGATGTTACCTCACACGGCTTTGTCTGGCTGACTAGCTAGCTTCCATGCTTGCTATTTGAGTAGTAGGCTGTTTGGTGATCCCACTAAAAAAGGTACATCTACTACACACCATCTCTGGTGCTGCGCACAAGTATTTGCTTCCCCGCCATATTTAGGTACCTAGGGACCTGCAATGTGCTGGCAAGGCTTTCTGGCTGGCAACCGTCTGACCCGATTATTCAGTTACACCGCACCTGAATGCCATATTCAAGCCAACTAACAACGCCTCTCCAACTACGCCTGTCCTTTCACCTATTGCCCTCTTCTCTTTCCCACGCTTCTTTCATCCTTGCTTGCGCTTCTTTCTTTCCATAATACCCTAGTTCTCTCTTTTTCGCATATTATTTGTCTTCGACGCCACCAAACTCAACGCTATACGGCTCGAGCTTGAATCACGCAAGCGCAGGGTCCCAACACAGACGATCACCACAATCAACTTCTGCTGGACTATTCGCAGCCCTCTTTGAACCTCTCGCCGCGCGCCCGGCCGAGCGCATACATACTGCTTATTGCCCCGCATTCCGACCTTCCCCCTTTGCAATACCATCGATACAAATATTCCGTGCGAGGCGATAGCGCCAACTCGACGACGCCGGTCTCGCTCCGTGCCCCAATAACCCGACAGCACCACGTTTTTTTGCCGCCACCGCCTTTCAGTCTGGCTTCACGCGCGTTCCGCCTCGCCGGTCTCGCTGTTGGCCTCGGTCTGAGCGCCCTGGGTGCGTATCAACGTAGGCAAGGCCAGATGGCTTCCCAGGTGCGTCGTCGGGGGCGTCTCGACGCAACAGACCGCGAGGTTGTATTTTGCCATGCCTGCGCATTTGAGTGGTACCGAGAGGCACATGGCTTAAACTGTCCCTCATGCTGGGGCGATATCACAGAAATCGTAAGCTCCCACCTTTGGCCACCTCAACATTTTCTTCCACCCACAGTGGCCTCGGTTTGCTAATATACATGCCATGTGTAGGTGAGCGTGGACAACGATCCGCGGCCTCTACGAGGGATCGAGGACGACGAAGAAGAAGACGAACATGATGACTTCTACGAAGACTACGAAGACGAGGAGGATGGCGCGGACGATATACCTGAAATACTTGCAAACATGCAGGAAGCTGAGGAAGATGAGGGAAACGATTCAGATCCCGAAGAGGCTGACATAGACGACCACGTCGACCCGAATGGATTCGGCTACGAACAAGACACACAAGGAGGGGAAGGCGCTGACCACTATGATTCTGATCCCAGGCGATCGGTTGAAAGATTCCTCAATGTCGTGTCGACTATCGGCGTGCCATTCGGAACAGAAACCAACAGGCAATTGATAAATCAGTTGACAAGGGCAGCTGCAACTCCTCAAGGGCGTGTCGAATGGGCGAATGAGACTTCGCAAGGGTCTGTGACAATCTTCTCATCCAATGGACCCCTCCCAGCTGCGGAACATGCGCCGCTGGGATTTGAGAACTTCTCAACGTGAGTCACATTCGCTTTCCAAAGACGTGTCATTTAGTAAAGAAAGGTTTGTGCTAATAGGCTATCAGAATGTTCAACGGCGCATTTCGCGGTTTTGGGGTGCAACTCACAGGTGAAGCACTTGAAGCAGCGGCTGAACAAGACGGCCGGAACGAGATCCCAAATCTGGCCGGAACCCTCGGAGACCTGCTGAATTTATTCAACAACGGAGTACATGGCGATGGAGTGTATACGCAAGAAGCTCTAGATCGAATCATCACGAGCTTGATGGACGCAAATCCGCAGTCGAATGCCGCACCGCCCGCTTCGGTGCAAGGGTTAGCAAGTCTACCGCGCAGGACCTTGGACGAAGATCTGAAGAGCGAGGATGGAAATACCGAGTGTTCTATTTGCATCGATGGCATGAAAGAAGGCGAAACCATTGTGTCTTTGCCTTGCAAGCACTCGTTCCACGACGAATGCGTTGTGCTGTGGTTAAAAGAACACAATACCTGCCCCGTGTGCCGTGCGCCGATGGAGGGCAGGGCAGCAGATGAGAGCAATGCAAATCGTGCTAGCAGTGCCGGCCAGAATCGGCGACAACCGCACGCCCCAACGCCAGCAGAAAATCCAGGCGACGAGGTACCATCACCAGCAGCGGAGACCAGTCCACCTCTGGACGGAGAACAGACCCAAACACCCCAGGCGTCGGGGTCCTCGCGGCCCCCGAATCAGGGTCAGACACGGATCAACCAGGCCATGCGCTATCTGTCTTCACAACAGCGCGAACAGGATCGATCGCGGGGTGCATCGACATCCTTTAGCTTCGATACCTCACGGCTCCAAAGACGCAGCTCCATGTCACCGACTAGCCCTAGAGTGGCAGTCGGCGAGGGAGAGAGGAGAATGAGGGAGCGCAGCCCATCACAGAACAGCCGCCGAACAGGCTCGACGGGAGACGATCAGTCGAGCAACAGTGGCAACGGCGCGATGGGGTGGCTGAGGGGACGATTCGTCGACTGAAGCAATGGGCAGTCAGATGTTGGAATAATGTGTGTTTTCGAGGCAGGTCTGGACCCCGACGCTGGAGCTCTTGGCTACGCTACCAGATTTTTGAGGGAGCCGTGTAACCGGATTCTATTTACAGGGAGAGGCAGCATCTTGAAACTTGGCGTGATTTTTGTATTGCTACACCATAGCTTGTTATTCTGTTTCTCTTTTTTTTTGTCTTCAGTTTGCCAGCGGCCGACAGGTCGCTTTGCAGAAAACGTTTTGGGCAGACTTTTTTCAAAGGGAAACATTCAAAGATGGGATGAGGCTGGGATAAGGAAGCCAGCCGTACGTGCAGTGGATGCGCATTAGTTTTTGCATTGTACCGGATACCAGCACATTATCTAGCTATTATTAGGAGATCAAATAGGACAGCAATCTGCCTATTGTGCATTGTGTTTCTCGTGTGCATGCTTGCAGTGTAGTATGGGTGGCTCGTGTGCTTGGATCGGCCGTAATCCGGGGTGGGTTGGGTGAGTCTGTGTAAAGACTATGGCTATCCACAGCAGGAGAGGATGGACAGAGAGCTTCCATGAGCTAGTGATTTTATGGGAAGAGGGCGAGGGATTTTTTGATTCAGAAATGCATTGCAGATCTGCAAAGTCGCGCACGGTGCCAACCAAGACTGTCGAGTGCTACGGTGTAGGGTACATTTCTACAACATGTATATGCGTCACTAACTAGTTGGGAGTGAGTTGAGAGAGCCAGGTCTTGTCAGCAAGGTCTCGGTAATTATCAGATGAAGGAAGAAATAGCTCATCCAATGGAGCAACCGCTTAGCCTAATCTGTCATACGAAGCCATGATTGAAGGAATCAGAAAGCCAAGTCATCAAAAAGACCTGGGCAGTTGGACCAAAAAGACATTGCCAGTGGTGCAGAATGGGCAGGCTAACTAGTAAGAGACTAGCCGCATGAAGCTACTGGTAGTTGGTGGGTGGTTGGGCAGGCAAGCTGCTTTGCGTTGTGCTTACAGGACAGAAAAGCGAGACGAAGAGGACGAGTGGGTTCGAGAGAATTGGGGGACAAGGGCAGTCATGAAGAAATGATCAGGCTTTCTAGAAGAGAAATAAGAAGAGTGGCATAACTAGTATAATAATTCACCGTCTGAAAACTCCGAGCGAGGCAACATTGTGTTGATGATTGTGGGCAAAAAAAAAAAAAGGCCAAGACCACATCTCTACTTTCCGGTCGGGCTTTTACCTACTTACAGGGGAGATTGCGGCCCTGCTACAGTGGCGCAGCGGACGAAACGTGCTGGATGGGCCCCGTTAGGGGTTGAATTATAGGGGGCTTCAGGGGCAAATAGTGGCTCAAGCCCTCTGTACCAGTACCGAGGCACCCAACCAGTCAATTATAACATTACAAGGTACGGCCCGATAACCTTGGAGGCAGGTGCATTGCTGTGCCTTACTGCCTTTTCATGGTTAAAAGTCCGTTCCATGTCCCTCCAAAAAGTCCTGACAAGAGTCGACGGCCAAAAGTGTTGATTCGCGAGATTTGCAACTAATACAGATCATTCCGCCAATACTTTATGCTACTCTCCCAATGTATGCGTATTCAAACCATGGTGGCCATGGCAGCTGTCACAGACAGGCTCAGACAACGAAGAAAAAAAGGCTCTGACTTTGCATAACTATACTTGTTCGAAAGTGTCTCGTATGTTGGGCGCGTTCACTTCAAGATCTCCTGCGACATGGGCTGCAGGTCTCAATGTTGGTCGAGCATCGATGGGGTCGTATACTAGCATGATGGTCCAAATACACAGCAAACCCTTGTCAATAAGCCAGGTATACGTAAAACTGGACTACAAGAAAGGTTTACCGTCCTCTGATTCTTCGTCATTGAGCTACAATATACGTACAGAGCTGCCCCTCGGTGCTCCATACCTCCACGTCAGTTCCCCGCCAGACTAGCAGGCAATGGAAAGACAGCCAGAACGCCGTTCTCCGCCCGCGCCACCCAATCACCCCTGCGCTTTTACCAAGACCTTGGGCATCTTGCAGCTTTTATTGTGTCTCTCTTTCTTCTCAGGCTTGGCTGCGGAGCCACATCGGACGAACTGGGGAGTGGAGTTTCTGCCTCGACCCTGGGAGCTGATTGCCGGAGCCACCGACCAAGCCAAGCGATGGTTATGACCTGCACCACAGCCCAACAAGCGATGGCCCCTAGAAGATCCTTCTAGCGTCGACTCCCCCTTGCCTTTTCGTCTTTGCTTTCGTTGCTCCAAGCCACGATTGTAAGCTGGTGGTGCCGGTGACCCCCCTCGCCGCCCGGACTTGTAGTTGGCTACCGTCCACCCGTATTGCTGACCACCGTGTGCCCGAAACCTGGCCGCCCACACCGAACTACCCTTTTCTTATTTTTCCTATTTTAATTTTTATTTTCCAACCAGCCCCAAATCCCGTTAGCTCATCATACGGAGTCCTAAAGTCAATGCCGATATGCACCTAGACTGATGATGGCTACGTAGCTCCTCCACGCTTGTATAGCTAGCGCTTCCGCATTTAAGCTTGAGGCGTCCCCTCTCTCCATGACCGCATCTCCTTTGCTTTGTCTTCTATGATAACCACTCCTCATCAATCTTTATCAGAAAAAGAACTCTCAATAGTATTCTCCATATTCATAACTCATCATTACCATCTCAGCGCCAGGCTGTCTTTACTCGCTACGTTCTAGACTGGGCATCCTCGAAGCTACCAGACTGGGAGCTCCCACCTTTCGGTACGTACCCCGCCAACCAGCTCTCGCCAAACATCGAACAAACCCTCCCTGGATGTTGCCATCACCATTGCTCAGTCTTGCAAACCCTATCGAGATGCCTTTGGCTAACATGTTTTACTACGTCACCAGACGCTTGCACCACCCTCCTCACATCCTCATACCTTGACCATGGCCGAATTGCTGCCTGTCCCCGAGCCCCCAGGCGGGCTCTTCTTCAGCAACTCGAGAGAGATCAGTGCCACAAATCCGACCCGTGATATGAAGCGTCTGGCAGAAACATATGGTAAGCAGACATCCAGAGTGCTCCAATGGCTACCTCTCCGGACGGCGCAACTAACGTCGACCGCGCGACGCAGGCGAAATCTATAAGCTCAACCTGGGACAAAACGCCCTGTACGTTGTAAGCTCTCGGGAGCTCATCACCGATGCTTGCGACGAGAAGCGCTTCAAGAAGACGATCCGAAGCCCGCTGTGGCAAGTTCGCAACGCCGTCCACGACGGTCTCTTTACCGCCGACGGCGAGCTGGAGCCCAACTGGGGTGTCGCTCACCGAATTCTCGTTCCCGCCTTCGGTCCCCTCACCATTCATAGCATGTTCGACGAGATGTACGACATTGCCTCTCAGATGACCCTCAAGTTTGCCCGCCATTCCGACACGGCCATCAACGCATCCGACGATTTCACCAGACTGGCCCTCGACACGCTCGCCCTCTGCGCCATGGATTATCGCTTCAACTCCTACTACTCTGAAGAGCTGCACCCCTTTGTCGCCGCCATGGGCGATTTCCTGGTCGAGGCCGGCAGACGCAACTTCCGCCCGGCCTTTGCGCCCAAATGGTTCTACCGCGCTGCGGATGAGAAGTTTGAGCAGGACATCAAGACCATGCGCGACGTCGCCGACCAAGTAGTTGCGGCCCGCAAGAAGAACCCCAGCGACCGCAAGGATCTCCTCGCTGCCATGCTTGACGGCAAGGATCCCGTTACCGGCCAGAAGCTCACCGACGAGAGCATCGCCGACCAGCTCATTACTTTCCTCATTGCTGGCCACGAGACTACCTCAGGAACGCTTTCTTTCGCTTTTTACCAGCTTCTCAAGAACCCAGCCGAGTATCGCAAGGTCCAGGAAGAAGTTGATCGCATCGCCGGCCGGGACCGCATCACCATCGACCAGATCCCCAAGTTTACATACATTCAAGCTGTACGCCCACAATGCTGACCCTGCTGACCAATTCTCAACGCACCACTAACACACTTCTTTCCAGGTTCTTCGCGAAGTACTCCGTGTGAACGCTCCTATCCCGTCCTTTAGCGTCGAAGCGAAAGAAGATACTGTGCTTGCCGGCAAGTACTTGATCAAGAAGGAGGAGCGTGTCGGCTTGCTCCTGGCTCAGTCACATCTTGAGCCTGGTGTCTACGGCGACGACTCTCTCGAATTTAAGCCTGAGCGCATGACGGATGAAAAGTTTGCCACACTGAACAAGGAATTCCCCGACGCCTGGAAGCCTTTTGGCAATGGAAAGCGCGCCTGTATTGGCAGACCCTTTGCCTGGCAGGAGGCCATCCTCGCCATGGCTATTCTTTTCCAAAACTTTGACTTTACGCTTGATGATCCCAACTACGTCTTGGAAGTCAAGCAGAACCTCACTCTCAAGCCCTACGAATTCCGCATGCGCGCCCACCTCCGTCACGGCATGAGCGCCACTGAGCTTGAGAACCAGCTCAAGGGCGTCAAGACCTCACCCAAACCTGGCAAGACAAACCAAGCTTCCAACAGCGGCTCGGCTGCCGACGGCAAGCCTCTTGCTATTTACTACGGCTCCAACAGTGGTACTTGCGAGGCTCTGTCGCAGAGGCTGGCCGGTGACTCTGGCGCACACGGCTTCAACGTTAGCGAGATCTGCCCGCTCGACAACATCAAGGGCAAACTGCCCACTGACCGCCCAGTCATCATTGTGACTGCCTCGTACGAAGGCGAGCCGCCTTCCAACGCCACCCATTTCGTGGAATGGCTCAAGAGCCTCAAAGGAAACGAGCTGGAAGGCGTTTCGTATCTTGTATACGGCTGTGGCCACCACGACTGGGCTGCCACCTTCCACAAGATTCCCAAGCTGGTTGACTCGCTCATGGCGGAGCGCGGTGCCAAGCGTATCGTTCCCATGACCGCAGTTGATGTTGCCGACAGTGACGTCTTCACCCAGTTCGAGACATGGGAAGACGAGAAACTGTGGCCTACCCTGAGAGAAAAATACGGCGCCACCGAGAACCAAGAGCAAGGCGCATCTGCCATTGCTGTCGAAGTCACCCACCCCCGAAAGACGACTCTTCGCCAGGATGTTGAAGAAGCAATGGTTCTCGATACCAAGGTTCTCACCACCGGTCACAATGGTGTCAAGAAGCACATCGAGATCAATCTTCCCAGCGATATGAACTACAAGACAGGCGACTACCTGGCAATTCTGCCGTTGAACCCTATCCCCACGATCAAGCGTGTTTTGCGCCGGTTCGGAATTGCGTGGGATGCCACCCTGACAATCACCGCCCAGGGATCTACCTCGCTTCCGACTGGCTCCCCCATTGCCGCCGCCAACATTCTGGGAGCCTATGTTGAGCTGAGCCAGCCTGCCACCAAGAGGAACATCCAGGCCATGATTGACTCGACCGAAGAAGAGAAGGCTTTGCAAGAGCTCAAGCCTCTGGCGGGCGAAAAGTTTTCCGACGAAATCACCCTCAAGCGCGCCTCGGTTCTCGATCTCCTCGAGAGGTTCCCCTCTGTCGACCTGCCCTTTGGCTCGTTCCTTGCCATGCTCCCTCCCATGCGCGTCCGCCAGTATTCCATCTCGTCCTCTCCTCTGATGGATCCCACCAGAGCCACGCTGACCTTTTCCGTTCTCGACGCGCCGGCCCTGTCCGGCGGGGGCCGCCACCTCGGCGTCGCCAGCCAATTCCTGGACTCGCTGCACCCGGGCGACAAGGTGCACGTCGCGGTCCGCCCCTCGGCGGCCTTTCACCTCCCCGCCGACCCCGAGAAGACGCCCATCATCTGCATGGCGGCCGGCACCGGTCTCGCGCCCATTCGCGGCTTCGCCGAGGAGCGCGCGGCCATGATTGCCGCCGGCCGCAAGCTCGCCCGCGCCGTCTTCTTCTTTGGCTGCCGCACGCCCGAGGAGGACGACCTCTACGCTGACCAGTTTGCCGAGTGGGAGCGCACTGGCGCCATGGAGGTGCGCCGCGCCTACTCGCGCGCGCCCGAAAAGTCGGACGGCTGCAAGTACGTGCAGGACCGCATCGCCAAGGACCGCCAGATCATCTTTGACCTCTGGGACCAGGGCGCGCGCCTGTACATGTGCGGCAGCCGGGCCGTCGGCAAGGGCATCGAGGACGCCCTCGTCGACATGATCAAGGACAGCAGCGAGAAGAATCTGCAAAAGATTGTCACCGATGAGGCCGCGCGCGCCTGGTTCGAGAAGCTCCGCAACGAGCGTTTCATGGCTGACGTGTTTGACTAACGGCGGACTCTTGAAAAGATTTAATGAATTATTTTCTATTGTTGGAAAGTGCTTGTTTAGGCGTACAACGGTCGTTAAAGGATTTTGGACAGAATAGATGAATTCATCATGATAAAGTATTCATTTTCTCCGTGCTATTGTGGCCTTTTGTGAAAACAGGCATTCGAGTTTCGCATAAGGAACTGAGGCTGCATCATTTCTCCTCTGCTCCTCTTCTTCACTTCTATCCCCTTGTAAGATCTTCTTTATTGTTGACAAACTTCTTTTGCATAATCGTTCCATGGCATGGTTTTACTGAGAAAAGGCAGGATTGGAATAAGTCGTATCATTGGTATCATTTTCACTAGTTTCCACCGCGTCCACTAGACTATATCCCCATCATGCAAAAAACGTCCGAAATATTGACTCAATATTGCGTGTATCAAACCGTCCAATCTAGTCTATGCAAAAACAAAGGAATACTGCGCAGAAAAAAAATCGTCGCGTCATGGATGTGTATATGGTATACAAGCTAAACCAAAAAAAAAGAACAGCCGAAAAGAAAAGGAATCATCCTGTTTAATTCTTTTTTACTTTTTTAATCCTGGAAAAACTTGATAATCTCGCGCAAGTCGCGCAGACCGACACCGTGCTTGGGGTAGCAGATGTAGACGGATTCGCCGAGGGCACCGAATTTGCTTCGGAAACTGGCCTTGCGCCGGAGACCCAGGCTCTCGACAATGGAGCTGTAGGTGGTGGCGAGGAAGCGGGCGCGGATGCCGTGAAGGTGCTCACCGGCGGTAAGCTTCTGGGATACACCAGCGCCAAAAGTGACTTGTCCAGTCACAGACGACAGTGCAAGGCTGATGAGAACCTCGATAGCACCGTTGACGGCACCAGGGAAGTCGAGAGCCCACTTGACCTGCCAGCCGTGCTTGGGGGACAGCTTGGCGAGGACAACCATGGCCTGTACCTTGCCGTCCTTCTCGGCGGCAAAGTAGCGACGGTGCTCCTTGTCGACCCAGGGGCGAACCTCGGTAAGATGGACCTGCTTGCCCTTGCGGTTGGACTTCCAAGCCTCAATTGCGGGGTCTGCGCGACGGACAAAGTCGTCGTCGGCTTTGACCTCGTGGACCTTGACACCCTCGCGCTCGACACGGCGGGCTTTGGGACCCTCGTTGGTGGCGGCGTGCTTGTCGGCGTTGACGCGCTGCTCTTCAGTGCAAGACAGTGTTCTCCAGCCCATCTCGCGACCAAGAATCTTTTGAACGTCGTAGGAGACGAGCATCCAGATAGGGACAAGATGCAGCTCAGTAGTGACGTACTTGATAAAAGCAGTAGTGATGGCCTTGTACTGAGAGGCGTCGCAGAGAGGATCGCCAGTGACCATGGCAAACTTGCCTTGTCTAACATAGCCGATGGCGGCACCGCTGGTGTGTCTCCAGATGATAAATCTCTCATCAAGCCAAGATGTGTTGGAAGCGTCACCATAGTTGGCAATCAGTTTCTCGACAGAGGGCGGTGACTCGAGCGTCTTGGTGGTGTCGGCATCAGGGTGAGGTAGAGCCGTCTGCTTGCGCTCAGGAAGAGACTTGGGATCACGGTGGAACAGAGATGCGTAGCGTACGTCGCCAATCTCGAGCATCCAGGCGACAATGCGTTCCAGACCGAGACCAGCTCCGGCGTGGGGCGGGGCACCGAGGTCGAAAGCAGCGAGATAGTCCTCCATACCGTCCTCGCCGATGCCAGCAGCGGCCAGGTTGGTGCGGAGCTCCTGAGCATCGTGAATACGCTGACCACCAGAGCAAATCTCCTGACCACGAATGAAGATGTCAAAGGAGTTGGTCCAAAATGGGTTTTCAACGTCTTTGTGGGTATAGAAAGGACGGGCATTGGCAGGGAACTTGTCGAGGATGTAGTAGTCGGTACCGTATTTTTCGCGGACAAGCTCACCGAGGCGCATCTCGTCGGGAGTGGAGAGATCCTCCTCTTCGACATTGCGACCGTCATCGCGGAGCATTTGGAGACCCTCGGAGAACTTGAGAATCAGCGTCTCATCGAGGTACTTGAATTCCTTACTGGGCCAGCGCTTTTGCACAACGGCAACCTCGGGCATTGCGTAGACAGCCTTGAATACAGACTTGAGGAATTCATCGAGAACGTCGATGACCTCGTGGTAGTCATGCTCGATGGCCATTTCGATGTCAAGACCAGTGTATTCTGTCAAGTGACGATGAGTGTTGGAGTTTTCGGCACGGAAGACGGGGCCAACTTCGAAAACGCGACCAAAGTCACCGGAAATGGCCATCTGCTTGGCGAGCTGAGGACTTTGGGCCAGGAAGGCATTGCGACCAAAGTAGTTGACTTTGAAGACGGCGGCACCACTTTCAGTGGCAGCGGGCTGCAGCTTGGGAGTATTAATCTCAACGAAGCCCTGGGACTCGAGAGTCTCTCTGAATTTGGAAGTGACCATGGAGCGGATGCGGAAGAGGGCGTGGTTGGCGGGGTGTCTCAAGTCGAGGATACGAGCCGACATGCGGTTGCGCAGAGACTCTGGTGGCTTATAGTTGCTGAATGGGGCACTCTGCGCAGCAGTGACGAGATGCAGGGCCTGGATTTCGACCTCGACATTTTGAATGGTGGCAGAGCGGACGGGCTCAGGAGGGGACTTGAGTGTACCGTGAACCTGGATCAAGGACTCTGGGTGAAGCTTCTGCACCCAGCCAACCATGTCCATGTTTTCGCGAGTGAGCAGACCCTGGACTGACTGAGTCTGGTCACGGAGAAGGAGAAAGTCGAGAGCCTTGGAGAGCTGACGCTGGGTGTGAATACGAGCTCTGAAGTTGACTTCTGAGCCAACGGGAAGAGCGGCGAGCTGGCTGATGGTGTTGAGCTCCCATGGGTGAGTAGGCCAGTCGGCGCTCGAGGTGCTGCGGACGCTATCCATGCTGGAGCGACCCGAGCCCGACGTTTTGCTGAACTCGGAGCCTCCATCGAGGCCGGCGAGAATTCTGCGCGTGGCCTCGGAGTGGACGCCAATACGGGAGGGAGACTGAGAGCGGACCTCGTCTCGGAGGTCCTGGTGTCTCTTGTCGAGGCTCAATTGATCGAGGCTCATCTTGTCGGGGCTGGGAATGACCATGCTGTGACGAGCACTGTTGATTCTGGGGCTCCCACCTTTGTGCATGCCAAAGGCAGAGGACACGGGGCTGGTGACGCCCGAATTGGTGCTGTTGTTGTCCGTCATGATGTGTGGATGGACGGAAGATGCGGACGCGGGAGGAGGGGTCTCGAGGTGTGAAGAAGAAAAGAGGAGTGCAGTCGAAAGCCGGACGGGAGCTAGGCGCCCTATAGAAGGAAAAATCCCAATCACGGGCGCGAGCGACGAGAGACGGCGGCAAAACGTGAAGCAAGCAAGTCGGCGTGTGCGCAGATCGTTGATGTAATAATGTCGCTTGGCACTGAAGGAAAAAAAG
>JARDXD010001459.1:0-56888 GCA_029218145.1 Aphanocladium album | reverse complement strand
GGGAGGGGGAATAAATAACAGCAAAGAAACCCATCGTATCACGAAACAGCAAACAACCATTTCTCCATCTACAAGTTCTCGTTCAATCGGAACCCATCTGAACGCACGCCGCCAGCCGCGTCTCGAGCAGCTCGTTGAACCACTCGGTGCGCTCCATGATGGGCGCGTGGCCCATGCCGTCGATGATGAGGCCGACGGCGGGCTTGATCATGCGGATGAGCTTCTCGCCGTTGACGGCGCCAATCATCCTGTCGTGGGCGCCGTGCACGACGAGGATGCGGTCGCGGCCCACGCGGTCGGCCATGTCGCGCAGCTGCGAGGCGGACTTGCGGTGGCCGACGACGGCGGCGAGCTGGCAGAGCAGGCCCTGCAGCGAGAAGACGTTGGGCGGCATGTGCTTGGTGGCCTCTTCGGCCTGGTAGCGCTGGTAGTTGCTGCCGAAGCGGCGGTACTCGCCGCTGTCGTCGTCGTCGCCGTTGAGATGGAGGCTCTTTTCCATGGCCTCGGCCATGGCCTCGGTAGATGTGGGGGACAAGTCTACACCGGAATCATTCGGCCGCAGCAGCATCTCCCCGGGATTTGTGACGGCAGAGGTTCGCGCCCGCGCCCGCGGCGGCGCCGGCCCGCAGCGGTAGGTGGCGTGCGGCGAGGGCACGCAGGCGGCCTCGTCGGGCCGCGCGAGCCAGGCCTGGGGGAAGAGGCGGACGGCGTTGTCGTGGATGACGCGCTCGACCGACTTGGGCCGGAGCAGGGCGAGGCGGTCGCAGAGCGTCTCGAGCACGGGCCGGTCGCTCTCGAGGGCGGCCGTCGTGTTGAGCAGCGACAGGCTCTGGACGCGACCCGGCTGCGCGCACGCCAGCTCCTGCGCAATCATGCCGCCGAGCGACAGGCCCACGACGTTGAGCGAGCGTGGCGCCGTCCAGCCAATCTGGTCCAGCACCTCGAGCACGTCGGCCGCCATCTCCGTCGTCGTGTACCGCGACAGCGGCTTGTCGCTCGCGCCCACGCCGCGGTTGTCGAGCAGCAGCATGGTGTACCGGTCAGCGTGCTGGTGGCCAAAGTAGCACGTCTGCCGTTGCCAGGCGTTCATGCCGGCGGCGAGGCCCATGATGAGCTGTTGAGTGTCAGCACGTTCTGCCTAGTTTTACAAGTCCTCTTTCGTCCTTTATCTTGATATACGTCATTGACCTCATATAGTCAAGCCGTGTATGCCGTGGTTTGCGATTCTGGCCAACTTTGCCTGCCGCTTCTCTCTCCTCTCACACTACACCTGGTATTCAAGCCTTTTACTTACCACAATCTTTATGGGTCCATGGCCGTGAATCTGCCACGAGATATCAATGGGCCCCGAGCGGTCCTTGGCGACAGAGGCCTTGCCCTGGCTGTCCGGTATGAGATTCCATTTTGCGCCCGGGTAGGCGGGGTGGTTCAGCGTCTCCTGCAGCGACGGGAACCGAAAAGCACTGATGTGAGTTTGATTGAGCATTAGCGCTGCCGTTGCCAGACTTTTTTTTTTTTTGCCACCAAGATGTCGTCGCTTGGTTGTTTTACCGAGGCTAACACTAGGGGTCTGTTGGGAGAAGATAAGGGAAGGGTTGGAAGAACAAAGACAAGATGAACAGGGTAATGAGAAAAAGTATAATGTGATGGAAGGAAACAGCAGGGGTATAACAGATTCGTCACTTACTCGGAAGCCATGGCTATTTCTGATGTTTGTGAAAAAGATGTTCTTGTTCTAAGCCAAGGTAGAACTGTCGGGACTCGAAGTGGGCGAGGCGAGGTATAGCGCGTAGTGGTGGTGGTGGTGGTGGGCTGTTCCCGAGTAGGCAGAATAACGCTACTACTCCGGAGCCGTATAGAGCCGAAATTTATGAAATATGAGTATTTAATATTTTATGACAGGAAAAACGAGAATAAGAGACCAGAAAGATGAGTGGTCAAGTAGAAGAGCAACGTTGGGCAGACTCTGGTAAAATTCCCCGCCGCGCCACTGTGCTGCGTGTATCGTTCAGTGTGTGCACCCCCGCAAAAGAGGACACTACGTTTCTTCCCCTTCTCTGGTTTTATTTGCCTTGCTCCTTAATTAGGCACGCCTGCTAAGAGATCGTGCGGAGACTCTCGCAGCGGGCTGAGGAGGTGCTGACTCGGCGATCTTCAGCAGGCTGGCTGTGTAGGTACCAAGTTTACCCCAAAAGCTGGTGGTGTGGGTGCGCTGACTGCCCGTCTACAGCGTAGCATTCGTTCACTACGTCTCTTGAACCCTCCCCTCCCCCCTCTTGTCTCTCGCAACTAAACCTCATCTTTAGCCAAGGTTACCAGTAGAAGAGAGAAAAAATATCAAAAAATCCGGGGTTTGCTGTAGACCGGGGTTCGTCCTCGGGCCTTTTGGAGGAGGGCGGCTGCAGCCACTGAACGGCAGACGTCTTCCCCCTCCAGCCCACATCCGAGATGGCCTCCCCCCCGGCTGCAGTTGTTGCCGAGCTAAGTGGTAGGTGTCTTGACATTTCTTTTTTTTAATGATTTTCAAAGTGGACTTTACTTAGTCATTGACACTGTAATTGTTTTTGTTCCCCTTTGTATTTCCCCTTTGTATTTAACCCACCAGCTTTGCACATCGGTCCAGCTCGGCAGGCTACGGGGACGGTGTCCGGCTTTGGGGTTTCGGCTCCGGCACCCCAACGCTTCCTCGGCTATTAGACTTTGCAGCTAGCCAGCTGGTATGCTGGGTGTTTATTTCTGAATGCCAGGACTTGTGCGCATTTGAGAATGCCCAATGCGAAGCCTGTGAATTTTCAGGAATACAAGTAATTAATTTACAGTTTTTTTCTCTCAGAAATGACTCTTTTTATTTGCTCCGTGCTGACAGACGATTGTGATTCCCCTCACCACCTCAGTCTTCTCCGCATCGTCACCTCGAACGGCCCCTCACCTAAATTCACCTAACCCGTCCCCGTTTTACTTCGGCTACCACCTCGTCTCTTGTACCGGGGGCTTGCCTCGGGTAGTCAGATAACGAATTAGATGGGCCTTTTGTTTTTCTAGAACTGGAACTTATTCAGACTTTCATATACTTCCATACAACAAACATGCAATGTAGTCGTATCCTATCTCTCGCCGGCTAGACGACGGCGCTGCACCTCGCCCAGGGCGCTGTTGCCGCTCAGGAACGCGACGACACCCACGACGGCAATGGCAGGCAGAGTCTGGAAGAGGTTCCAGGTGCTGTAGTACAGGAAAAAGACACCCTCCATGGCCAGGATGGAGCCGTAGAAGACGGCGTGCGAGATGGGGGCGGCGCCAAGCGCCTTGCCGGCGTGGCTGAGGTTGGCACCAAGAGCAAGCCACTATAGAAATTGCATGTTAGCAAAAAGAATTGCAAGCACAATTTGCAGTACCATCCGCCCTACTACTTACGCTGATGAGCAAGACTGGCACGGCAGCCAGGACAGCGCCGGCAAAGGCCAGAGAGATGACCTTGGGCGGGTTCTTGGGGTCGGCGCGGAAGATGTGGTGAATCTCGGGACGCTTGCCGTAGCGCAGGGGCGCCTCGTAGTTGTTGGCGCCGTTGGGGTTGCGCACGACGTTGATGTCGAACACGGACGCGACGATGGCCTTGGAGGCGCCAAAGGAGCCCAGGACAATCTTGGCCTCGAGGGGAGCGGCGGCGTTGAGGAGCTGGATGGGGAGGTCTTTCTGGGTCTGTTTTAACGGGGTTGTCAGCATCCATTTGCATCATAATTTCTTATCCATCGTAGAATGGGCAATCCATACCAGCTTGACGCTGCCCTTGCCCGACTCCTTAATGATCAGCGGGAACGGAGCCTCGAGCCCAGAGGCCTTCTCCCGGAGAACCAGGAACGCCTGGTGCGGGCGCTTGGCCTTGGAGTCCTCCTCGGCCGTGAGGGACACCTTGAGAGTGCTGGTGTGACCCAGGGCGACTTCGGTCTTGACGCGAACGGCAGAGGTAAATCTAAAAGCAAAGAAAAAACAAAAGTCAGCGCTCGTGTTCAGACGGGCAATTGATGGCCAGAGCCCTTTGCTGGCTGCAAGGAAGATGCTTCGTACTTTTCGGTAACGCCTTCGCCGCCCTTGGCAGCGACAGTCACGGAACCGTCGGTGAAGCCCCATTGGGAAGCAGCAGAGGCGGCGCTGGAGAGCGCCAGCAGCGTGGCGGTGAGTGAGAAGCGCATTGTGAGTGTGCTGTGGTTGTCGTTTTTGCACGGTGTTTCGTCGTTGACGAAATTCGAGGTTCGAAAAGGCCACAGCACAGCTCTACCAGGGGAGCTCCCCCAAAGTGGTTACGTGGTTGCTGCTGAGCGGCTGTGATTGGCTGGCGCCCCACCACCACGACATGCGAGAGAGATTCGATAGATCTATTAAGCGGCAATAATAATAAAAAGAAATATATTGTCATAGAGTATATTTCTTACTCTTTGTTTCTTTTGAAATTCTTTATAGTTTAATATTTTGAATTGTGCAAATTTGCCATGTAAATCCGCTACCCAACGCCAGTCGCTGCCAAGCAGCATGTATACTCGAGCATCACAGAGTCAAGGAAAAAAGTTCAAGGCATGCAAAATCACAAATCCGCCCGCTCCCCTGCAGGAGCTGCCTCCTTCTTGGTTCTCTTCTCCTTTGCCGGCGCCAGCGGCGGCAGCTTGCCCGTCAGGTCCAGCCACTCGGCGGCAAACGCCGTCACAATCTTGGCCCAGTCGCGCGTGGTGGGCAGGTGGAGGTGCTCCCCGTCGTCGTCCATGGTGTGCCAGACGTGCGGGAACGGCGAGGGGATCATGTGCAGAATCTCGACGCCGCGCTGCATGAACGGCACGTGGTCGTCCTGGACGGTGCCGCCGAAGCCGCCGCGGAACCGGGCCGCGTCCTTGTCGGCGTCGGGCAGAAAGGGCCGCCGGGCTTTCGCCTCGAGCAGGCCGAGGTCGCGCATGCGCTTCTCGAGCACGGCCATCTTGCGGTACGCCCAGTGCGTCGTCATGAAATACGACGGGATCGACGGGTTCTCGGCGCCGAGCAGGTCGAGCAGCACAAACAGGCTGATGGAGCTGAGGGACGTGCGGTACGTCGACATGCTGGCGTGGAAGTCCTGCTCCCAGTGCGCGGCGAGCGCGCGCGCGCCGTACAGCGAGTCGTCGTCGGTCCACTGCGCAAACGCCTCCTCGCCGTCGAGGAAGAGGATCTGCAGGCCCGCCGCCGGCTCCAGCGACGTGTCCGCCTCGCCCGCGTCCTCGGCCGCCTTCCACCGGGCCTGCAGCGCGGCGTCGAGGCTGCGCGCCGCGTGCAGCAGCATCGCGCACGGCGCCGCGCTGTCCGTCGCCCCGATGAAGCCCTCGGGCGTCAGCTTGCTGTCGTAGTGCGCCACGAGCGTGAGGCGGCCGACGTCGCCCGCCCGCGCCCACGGCGGGTCGCGCCGGAAGATGAGGTTGTTGAACGGCACCTCGGCGTCCCCCGTCGCCGGCGTCCTCGACGTCGAGTTGTGCCACGTCTGCTCCCACCCCGGCAGGTTCGTCTTGAAAAAGCTCACCAGGTGCTCCTGCGCCTTGACCTGGCCCGGCGTCCCGGGCACCCGTGGGATCAGGATGGGCGCCAGCAGCTTGCCGTCCTTGATGTCAAAGTCGGACCCCGGCGAGGGGATGTTGCGCAGGTCATCGTCGGTCAGTGTCGTGCCGGCGATGGCGCTCGCAAAGGACGACAGTGTCCCAAACGTCCAGAGAAGCGCCTCGGACGCGCGCATTGTACGATCGTGGTGAGCTGCGGTGGTGCCAAAACCTATGCGGGTTTCGATTGGTGTCGGTCCCCTGCCTAGCGGCCTTGCATTCTATGGCCTACTCGTCTCGAGAGCGGTGTGGACTGAAGAAGGGTCGAGTCGTAGATCTAGCCGGTGCAGTGATTTCGTTCAATGAAGCGAGGCGTGCAAAATGTGCGTGGTATTGAATTGGTAGATGTACGGAGAAGAAGACGTAGCGGCCGTATCCTGGGTACCAAGCCGCTGAGCTAACACCTGGCCGCTTTCTGGCCAGCCCGATTGCCGTGGATCTGCCAAGCCAGCAAAAAGGTGTCTCACAGATTGCACCGCAAACACAAATTACATCTCACAGAAATTCTACATTCAAATTACATCAATGGTAGGTCTCGGTCAATTGCATGAAATTTCATTTCAAAATTTCTAAAATCCAGCAGCGCTCGTGGCACCAGGGGTGATTACAATAAAGCATAAGTATATGTGTGTATATGTATACAACGGCAAAAATCGTTGTCAAAAGGTTCCCATGCGCCGGAAAAATGCAACGCTCCAAGGGCCGTACAGTCCCTGAGACATGTGTCACAAGAACGCCACTCAAGTTGACGTCGTGTCAGTGTGTATTGCAGCGTCCCGCAGCAGACTCGCAAGCCTTGTGCCGATCGGGTAGTCATGTTGAATGCTGGGCAGTCCGCCCAAGAAAGTAAATGTAAAGGAATGTGTCGGCTTTGCTGTTTCCGTCGTGCAAGAGCTTAGTGCAGCTTGGCAGCATCGTGCGCACGCTTGTTGGCGAGCTGCTTGTCCTTGGGGATGGTGAGCGCATTGATGCCCAGGAAGCTGCAGATGGCATTGACAACCAGGAAAGCCCAGCGAAAGTACAGAATGCCGGCGTAGGCAAAGTAGGCCCACAGGTAGTACAGCTCCAGAGTAGCGCTGAGCTGGGGGAATCCGATCCTGGGCAGGTTGGCGAGAACGGCGCCGCCAACGAGGGGCCAGAGCATGGCGGTCCAGTAAGGGAAAGGCTGGCGCGTCAGATGCGCGAGGATCATCTTGGTCGTCAGACGGCCGAAAACAAACGACATGGTGCAGCAGAACAGGATCAGGTGGTCCTCCTTCATGAGCGTGCTGTAGGGCGAGGCGAGCCAGGCGACAATGGTGACGGTAAAAGCAGTCATGGGCGCAAGCTCGAGGAAGACGGGCGCAACGGGGAGACCCTGCTTGCGGCGAGCATCGATGACGTTGAGAACACAGAAAGGAACATGGGTGCCCAGCAGCGAGATGGCGACGACGGGAACCCAGATGTCGCGGACGGAGGTCTCTCCAAGCATCGAGGCCAGACCAGGCAGGGCGTCGCCGAAGACGCCAGCAATAGGCTGGGTCCAGATCTGAGGACCCCAAATGCCAGAGGTGATCATGATGCCGCAAGCGATGAGCAGACCTTCGGTAGGGCCATTGATGAAGCCAAGGAAGAGGGTGTGGGTATGGTATGTCTCCCAGGTCGAGAAGAACATGGCGACGCAGGGGCAGAGCGCGGTGAAGACGCCGGCGGGTGAGGTACCGAGAGCCATGGCGGCGACCTGGAACAGACTGGCGAGGGTGCAGTTGAGCGAGTCGATGCCGTGGTCGAAGAGTTCGCCGAGACCGCTGGAGGTGCCGGTTCTGCGAGCTTGCTTTCCGTCGACATTGTCCATAGTCTGGTACATGAAGAGGCCGACAGCAAGGCTAAAGTACACCCAAGAAGGGCCCTATTGAATACATTAGATATTGAACGCCTTCGCGAGAGGGTTTTCCTTTGACGTACCGGTCCGATCAGGTCAGGAATATAGATTACGAGCAATGCGACATTAGCCAAGATGAAGAAGAAGCCCACAAGGGTCACCATGTTTGGGGCCATCCATAGCGGCACGAGGGTGACGAAAAAGTTCCACTACAGAAGCGGCATGTTAGCATTAAATTCTAGCATCCCAGCTTCATGATGTCGCGAGATTCGTTGCATAGCAAAAATCAATTTGTGTAGGGCGAACCGAGAGCGGAGGGGGGATCGGAGCAGGTAGAGACGGAGCCGGGGGTGGTCAACGGGAGGCGCCCGGGGGGAAGGCGGGAGATCGTACCCAGGGACCAAGAATGTACTTGGAGACGGGCGACTTGTCGACGCTAGAGTACTTGTAGGACTTGAGATGGATGAGAGCATCGTCCGAGATGCATTCGATTTGCGCTTTTCCTGTAAGGCTGTCAGTAGGGGTAATCCACATGCGCAAGGTCGCGAGCAAGGCAAGGTCGAGCAAAGGGGAGAGCTTCTTGGAGCTTCAGCCCTGAGCCCGAGCTGGCAGCTTGGCAGAACAGACAACAAGACGGTCGCCTTTGAACCAGGGGATGACGAGCGCAAGGAAAAGAGTCACATACTCGTGTTGGGAACCATGTTGTCCTGGCCCTGGGCGGCGGCGGCAGCGTTCTCGTGGAATAGCGGTAGCGACTCGTTGGCCGACATGATGGGTGGCTATGGGAGCGGAAGCAAAGCGGGGGGGCGAGGAGAGGAATATAAAGAATATGCAAGGCGTGAAAGCGTGCGTGTGGCCACACAGAGAGCAAGGAAAAGAGCGGGTGCGAGGCGTCGGCGGGTAGGCAAGACAGGTTGCAGAAGTTCGCGGAGCCCTGCAGATTGTTGAGGAAGCCAACATGCACGAGGAGGACGAATCGAATCGCTGGAGACGATTTGGGCGGGCGGGTGGTCGTAACAAGGCCCCTGCACACTAGAGCGCCCCTCGCAGGAGAAAAAATATTTATTTAAATTTTTTTTAAAAGTGGCAGAAAGAGGAGAAAGAGGCTGCACGGCAAGCTAACGTCGTCCACCCTACGTAGTACCTACGTTGGCTAGTGTTATTAGGGGGAGGGGCTGGTTCGGTGGGCATCTGGTTGGTTGGCTGGCCCAACTGCGAGCCTCGGGAATGACACTCTGAAGCCTGTGGCACCGCTGGATTCTGCACTGAATAGGCTGCAACGCCCGCGCCGCCGGAACTCTCTTCTCCTCTCAAAGCTGGTTTCTCTCAAAAAGCCTGCCTGCATGGAGCTGCAGCCACAATTTAGCAGCTGATGACGCGCTAGCTTCTTGATTAGCTCCAGAAGTGCTTCCTGCGGTGTAACTCGCCGCTGCGACTCCACCAAGCACCAGACACGTGAAGCTCTGAGCGGCCACCAGAGGCACCGCATCATGAGTCGATCCAATGAAAAGAAACTTGTCAAAATGTTTGCGTTTCATTGTAATTTCACATTCTTGCTCTTGTTTGCTTTTTTTACTCCCTTTTCCTCATCTGCTGTACATGTCGCGATGCTGAAGCGACTTCCGTTTTTGGCGTCCATCATCTTACTTTGAGTTGAGCCTTACTGGTAGAGTTCATATTTCCCAACAAGCTTCCACGCCGCTAACACATTTCCACCCTGCCCACTCCCCACAGGTACCGAGGAACAACGCATGGCAGTGGATCGCGCTGCTGTAGGAACGGCTTCTGTGGTCGTGTGCCTTTTGGTAAGCGTCATGCGACAGCGCCGTTGGCCTGGATTCGGCAAGTCGCCCAGTCTAAAGCCTCACCGCCCACTAGCCAGCCCGCCAGCCTGCCACTTTGGGTGGCCGCCCCGAGATGGTGCCGTGCATGGCCGTTGCATGTGTGGTGCTCCAGACTCTGGCCGTGCTCCCAACGGCAGTTTGCAATACTGACGGGCTACGGCAGCAAAGATGGGAATCTACGCAGTGGACACTAGTGCTTGTAACAGCCAAACCGGCTGGTAGATGACATTCACCCACTGCTTATACTAACAACACGCATCGCTTTCACGCACCCAGCCATAACCACGCCTCTGCATTCCTATGACAACATGGGGAAACCCTACCTGCTAGGGGAAAACCTATGCGAGGCATAACCGGCTGTCCCGTCGCGCCAACTGGCCATCAGCCTAGTCATTGCCAGCGCCATTTGAGCCAGCGCCATTCGAGCCGCAGAAGATGGATCCAATCTCATCGGCGATTCCAAGGTCGTGGAGATCGGGGATCGATGCCCGAATGCCGGGATACACTACAGGCGGCAAGCAAAGGCGGTTTCTGCACCATCGTACCGTTAGCGATGCTCTTGCACCCCCAGACGCTGGCTACTATAACATACCTGAACACCACACAACTGACGCCCGGCGTCTGGATTCGGATCGAGGACACCTCGTGATATCTGTTTACTGCGTTTAGCACACTATATTGAGGGCCTCTGTTACGATGCCGCGAATCTCAAGCATACAGTGGTTCAGGAGTTGCCCAGCATCGGCCCAGCGAGGGAACTTGGGAATGGAACCCCCTGTAGTTGACGTGTTCATATAAAGTGACCTATCGGAACTTGTGAGCAGCCATAGAGGGAAATTGGATGCGCTTGTAGCAGATTAGGACACTCACGCCTGTACCTTGAGCTTAAACTGCAGCAGCAGAAACGGACGATGCCGCGGCCATAACGATCACGTTGACGAGCTGCATGTTGATGAATGATTCTGAATCCGATGTTGTATTTTGCTGATGATGAGTTGCTAATGCAAATCGATCACCAGAAGAGAGCGCATTTATACAGCCCGCCTCTCACATACGGCAGCTGTTGCCCACAAGCTCGGCTCGGAGACGTTGAACACGTTGTATCTCGTGTTCTTGCTGCTAGACTTTTCATCCCGCTCTGTGTATGTACCTCCTCAAAGTCACGACAATGCCGTTTTCGCTCACGACGCCTCGCCATTATGCGACACAAGTCCTGTCTACACAATGGCCCTCACAAAAAGCCCATTCGCCGCCCACCATGCATTCTTCCTTCCTTCTCCCAAAGATAAGTCTCAAGTGCTGGTCTGCCGATCCCTTTCATCAGCTATGCTCGACATGATGAATTGCTGTTTCGAGGATTGTGCAGGTGCGATATTGGTACAGCTCCCTAGACATTCCAGGCTCCCAGCACAACGGCTTCTGTATTTGCTTGCATGATGGGCATGTCTCGACGCCCAATTCGTCTTCGAATTTCTTCAGCATGCGGGAGTAAGCCCACAGTATAATGTGACGCATGCTCCTAAGCTGATGTCGCTCTTTTTTTTAAACCTCGCCGTTAACCCGTTTTTTCCTCGCCGGTGTTCCTTTTGTTCCGCCGTTCAGAATTCTCCTGCTCTTTCATAACACTGATAGCGGCAGCAACGGGGCAGATTTTCTGGCGCACGAACTGCTACGGCGTTTTCTTTTAAAAGAGCACCAAAAGCCGTTACATAACGGCTGTCTAAACATTGGCCACGTTCCGAGACATCGTCGTGGCCGTTAGGCTAGCAAACGGTTTCGCAGTATATATGACGATAAATGACGGGCTCCTCTGCATATAATGTCCTGCTCACGGGACATTTCCCGCATGCTTCAGCGGCAGTCCGGGCTCTTTTACTCCTTGGAGGCTCAAAGTCTAGAGCAGAAGAATATTTGCAGATTGTGTCGGCAGAAGGAAGGAAAGAAACCATCTCAGCCAACCAGCGGGAAGAGCCTTGTCTCAGACAACGACGCAGTCAGCATGGACTTCCGGGCAAGAACCTATTAGCAGCACCAATTCGATGCCGGGCCGCCCATCATGCACCTTTTTTAACTCGCTGATCTGCATATTTCGGTGACACTCGTGTGAACAGTATGCCTTTGTTACCGAAAGACGGCTCGGCATCTATTTACCTCCGGCCATGTGTTCATGTTCCTCTGCATCATGCAGAGTGCGATCTAGAAGAGGAAATGTTTGACGTTCTGGCTCAGCTGAAATCGGGTCTAAAACTTGCATAAAAGCTGCATCGCGTGTAAACCGTTCATCATCCAGTAAATTTTGTCCGTATATCGAGTAGAAGCCAGCACTGCAGTCAACGTCTCAGAAATAAAAGTCTCGGCAGGCCAAACCTGCATGTCACAAAGTACATGCTCACCGGAGATAGTTTCCTCTCCGATGTGCCATTCTCTTCGATTCTAGCTGGGCGGATAGTCCTGCCAAATCCGTCATGTTGATCTTTTTGTAATTGTGGTTGTTTTCCCACGACTTCAAGTCGTCATGGAAAAGTCGGTGTTGTTTCTCGAGTTTTCTTCTATAAGTAGTCACTGTATTCTGCAGTTTCAACGCGTTACTTTTTCAGCCATCAGCCATCCACCATTCTCTTCCAGATATCCAGGTGCAACATGAAGCTCATTTCTGCGGCTCTTGCCGCATATCCATTCCTCTCACTTGCAGCCCCTGGGTCTGCTTCTCGTCCTGTAATTGTTCCCAGAGCACAGGAGGTGACAGTCGAGATACCAGGTGGCACATCATCGGCGCCGTGACTGGTGTTGAGAGCTTCAACGGTATCCCATTTGCGCATCCTCCTGTCGGAGATCTTCGTCTCAGACCTCCGAAGCGGCTATCTCGGGATCTTGGGGTGTTCAACGCCACTGGCGTCGCTCCCGGCTGTCCGCAGATGCCACCCAACACCACCATTGTCAATCTGCCCCCGCTCCTCAACCAGGATCTCACGCCACGTTTGTGGCCAGATGAGCTCATCAAGGGCCAGGAGGACTGTCTCACTGTCACCGTGCAGCGGCCCAAGGGCACCCGCGCCGACGAAAGCCTGCCCGTCTTGTTCTACATCTTTGGCAGCGGTTTCATGTTTGGCGCCACCAACGCCAACGATGCAGAAGATTTTGTCCGGTTCGGCGAGAAGCAGAATCAAAAGTTCATCTTCGTCGGCGTCAACTACCGCGTCGGAGGCTTTGGGTTCCTGGGCGGCGCCGAGGTGCTGCAAGACGGCAGCACCAACCTTGGCCTTCGTGACCAGCGCATGGGCTTGGAGTGGGTTGCCGACAACATTGCCTACTTTGGCGGCGATCCCAAGAGAGTTACACTCTGGGGTCAGTCGGCGGGCTCCATCTCCGTCTTTGACCAGCTGGCGCTGAACAAAGGCAACGCGACCTACCGCGGGGAGCCCCTCTTCCACGGCGCCATCATGAACTCGGGAAGTATTATCCCCACAGAGCCGGTCGATTCGAAAAGGGCTCAGGATATCTTTGATCGCGTTGCGGAGGCGACCAACTGCACCTACTGCCTTCGCTCCGTTCCTTCGAGGAATTCTACCACGCAGCGAACTCGGTTCCTCGCATATTGGACCATTCTGCCCTTGCACTCTCTTACTTGCCGCGCTCCGACGGAAAGCTGCTTATAGATAGCCCTGACGTTCTTGCCAAAACGGGCAAATACTATGCTGTGCCCGCCATCCTCACCGACCAAGAGGACGAAGGAACGCTGTTTGCCTTAGCTCAGTCCGATGTTGTCAGCACCGAAAAGCTGATGGATTATCTCCACAATACATTCTTTGATAGAGCTACAAGAGACCAGGTCGCTGGGTTCGTGGATAAATACCCAGAGGATTCTGCAGCTGGCAGTCCGTTCCGCACCGGCCAGCGCAGCGAGTGGTATCAAGACGAATATGGCACTGGAAAGGGGTTCAAAGGTATGGCCGCCATTTTGGGAGATTTTGTCTTTACGCTTGCCCGCCGTCTCGCGCTCGACGGTATGGCACACTCACATCCTGATGTGCCTCTCTGGTCATCTATTAGCTCCATTGCGCACGGCGTCGCCGCTTACTATGGCACGGCACACGGCACGGACGTGAAGATGATCTTTGACGGCGTGGGAATACCTGCGCAGTCTACCAGAACATACTATCTGAATTTCCTCTACAGTGGCGATCCGAACGATGGCAATTCACGTTATCAAAATTGGCCACAATGGACGCCCAACGGCTTGGACTTGATCTGGACAACGCTATCAGGCAACTATCTTATCAAGGACGATTTCAGGAATGGTAGCTATCAGTACATGAAGAACAACACGAAATATCTCTGTTTCTAGAAAACAATAGTAACAATAGCACCAATACTACTAACGACACTAACAACACTAACGACACTACCAACACTACCGACGACAGCGACAACAGCGGCAACAGTGACTATGGCAACAACGACAATGGATGAAAAAGCAGAGCGCATGGGCAGCAAGAACCACGCCAAATGTTAAGCTTCCCTTTTCAACTTTTTGTTTTGGTTGATGCCTTGCCGGCTCGCAACCTGATGAATTCAATAGAATATGTCATTTGCCGTTTCGCCGCATGAACACCAACACAGTCAATGAATGAGCCTCGTTTATTACACACGGCCATGACCGAACTGCCGTCTTAAATTTGCTCTTAAAAAGAAATGTAAAATCGTAACCTCTCTTAAGCCACCGAGAAATCAGCCTCTTGCACACTTGAATTCTACCACGTGTACAGTATTCGGCACCCTCAATTCCAATTGTCTCGTTGCGTGAAGTGGTATTATTAGTATTAGTTTATCGCTTCTTGTATCTGTGTCTGAATGCCGCCGCTCAGAAAGAATAAATATTTGCAAATGCACTCAACGCAGCAAAGACTTCCGCGTCGTTCACCAGCCTCTTTGGAGTCTGTTATGTCGTGTTCACTTAGAGCATGGCGAAACCCGCAAACATGCCGACGAAAAGCATGGCGAAACCGTACGCACGTCCAACCTCGACAGCCGATCCCGCGCCCGACTTCTTTCCCGGCGCGCTGCCGCCGTTGGAGGAACCGGGAGGCCCGGTGTAGATCCCGTTGCTGCCCGTCTTGCTGGCCGTGGCTCCTTGTGACGATGTGGTTGAGGCGTTGTGGCGCTCGGGGTTCGTGGCTCCGCAGGGGTGATTCTCGAGGCAGTTGGAGGCGCACATGTTGTTGTTGTTGCAGTCTTTGACGCACTGGCGGCCCCATTCGGTGCAGACGTAGTAGGGGAGACTGAGGCTGTACTCGGAGACGTTGGGCTGCATGTTGTTGCCGCAGAGACAACCGTAGGTCAGAGTTTCCTGGTCAAGGTCAGTGTCTGCACGGTGCAACAGAGGCAATCTTGGATAATAGCCGATTCATGGACATACAGCATCGCAGTCGTTGACAATAGTGGTGCGTGGCTCGGTCTGTTGGCAGATGAGAGGGCAGGTGAGCTTCTCGTCACGGCACCATCGCTCTAGCAGCGTTAGTTAGCATTGGCCATGTGCATCCGCAGGAATATGTATATCGGGACTTGCCTCTGGTGGCAATGGGCACAGAGGTCGGGTCAATCTCGTAATCGGCCTGAACAAAGGTCGCGAGAGCTGCAGCGGCAACAAGGCCCGTCGTCCTGAAAGAAACCATGGCTGTATTGGAAGGGTTTTGTGAGGTTACGGTTTGGAGTAAATGGAATTGGCGCTGGAGGCGTCAACGACGAAGTCGAAAGAGTGCTAAGACCGAGCGAGTAATCTATCAAAAAAGGAGAGCAATCAAAGTTAATTCAACGTCTGTCGAGGTGCAAGTATGGCGAAAGTGTATCTTGAGCCCAAGATCTGCATCAAAAACATACCGAAAAAGAGAATCCAAGGCTGCAGCCGTCGCGCGTGCAATGTAAAGCGAGTGTTACTGGTTAGAACGTATATTATACAAGAGGAGAAGGAGAAAAGGGATCGTCAACGAGAGAGACGATGTTTAGAAACAAGTGATTGAGAGCGAAGGGGAAGAAGAAAAGGGTCGGAGGGGCGACAACCTGAAAAATCGCATAAGCCCGCAAAGCAAAAATGTGAGACCCAGGACGCAGCAGGAGAGACAGAGCCAGATTATAACCATCCCATCTACCCACCCAAACGCTCCGGAGGACAGGACCCGGTTCCATGTTCCGGGGGGGCTGCCCAGGTTTCTGTCGTTCTAGCCCAATCTCACAAAGGTCTACGGTGTATCGTCGCCAGTACACGGAGAACGCTCTCCAAAAGCGAGAGGAACGTCCGTATTATTGGGGTGTGAGTGGGCGAGCGTGCCGCTCCGGCTGTGCCCAGAGCCCCAGGACCACCTATCAGAGAGCTCCAATTCCACGCGAGAGGAAAAGGCCAGAGCTTTTTTGCCCTCCTCAATAGCGCTTCATTTTAAATAGCAACTCTAGCCTCAGGGCTATCTTGGCCCGCCCCCCCGCTACACCTGCCAGCCATATCCACAGAGCAGCGTTGCTTGCTTTTTTGGTCATGGGCGCTGCTAGATGAAAGCTAATCTAACTGGAACAGGCCAATGCTCGTCAGAACAGCACGGCGGTAGCGTGAGGTTGCTTCAGCTAGCCTCCAGCTGGGAGAAACAGCCCATGCCACTTTGAAAACAATGGGCTTTCCCCTCAGGAAACAAGGGAACTAACTGACCTAGCCTAATAATAAAAGGTCTTGGCCGCCGCGTGCCGCCAGTCTGACAACAACAACAACAACAGAAAACAAGCACAGCACGGGAAAAGCATAAAAGCAAAGCAGACTGTTCGCCCCTTCCAAGGGGGCCGCTGGTACCAGCTCAGCAGTGTTGATGCGCCAGCTTGCGAGATTAGCAGGGGTATCCTCGCATCCATGCGACACCACATCGCACACGGGCGTGGCGCGCCGTATCCAACTGTTGAATGACTTGGCTGTCGTGAAAATGGAGCACAGTCTTGCGGAGGTAGCATCACCACCACCGACAGCAAGACGCAAGGAGGCGACAAGTGCTCATGTGCGCAGGAAAAAACACGAGATTTGCCACCGAGGAAGAAGACTACGCGAAAATATGCAATGGGGAATTGGGCGGCGTCGCCTTCAAATGCGGAGGCTAGGACGTCAGCAAATGTCGCTGAATGGGCCTAGACACTTGAGGCTTATGCACGACCGATCCAACTAGCTGTGCTTTGCAGGTGCCAATGGAAACGGCCTGCATCTACGTGCATCACATACTGACAGGCATATCGTTTCAGGCGTTGTCATTGTTGCTTTTGCATGCAGAAACATGGCAGCCGCCCACCATTGACTAGTCTTTCCCTTTATTGATTCAGTGCGCCTTGTGCCTTTAAAAAGGAGATAGCACTGCATGTGTGCTGAGCTTTCTTTTCAATATACGACAATTAAAGCCAGCACTCCAACGAGCGCAGGTATCGGTATCCCGGAAGCCCGGTTGCATATTCGAAATTGCAGATTCCAGAGACCAGATTCAGGGTCCATGCTCGACCCAACCACGTAGTACTGCATCCCGTACACAGCCCCCGCCACCTGAGCGCCTTCCAGCTCATCAGACATGTTTTGCAATATCTCTGCAGGTTCTACATGGTATCCAGGTGGTTGTAGCACGTTCACCGTCTCTTGAAGCATCACCGACAAGGCCGATGACAAGGGTCAGCGGTGAAGGTCTGTTCTGTATCCTTTTTCGGCGAAATTTGCCTGCTCGCAGTAGCCAAGAGATTTTTGTTCTCCTTGATTCCGCATAACGCCCTGGCGAAATGAGTCGACATAATGACGCATGGGGGCCGCGCCGCAATTGAGACTGTTGTGGAGGCAGAAAGCGCCTGGCGGGCTGTGTGTACTATCGTTTGCATCATTTGAAAATGCATACACTATAAAGATTCGCCAATCAAGTTACCAAGCTTCGTCTTCTGAGATATATCAGAATCTACATGACTACACCGAACGCACGCTGTCCCGAGCGGAAGACGGCCCCGGCCCCACCCCCCAAAAGCCGGGGGAGTAGCGCCGGCTTTGGATTGGCATCAGTAATACATTTTTTCCCTGGCGTGACCATGACGGCGTGACTTGCGTTCTGGCGTTGCAACTCCAGCTTGCGACATCAACACATCCTCGGCAACTACTTCTGTCGCGCCGCGCGCGCACTCACTCTGTCGACGCCGACAGCTGCGATCGTCACCAGCATCCAGAACTCTCGCGACAGCTCGCCCCCTCGCCCCTAAAAAACGTCGCCGACACCTGCTTATCGACCGCGCCGCGCGGCATCGTTTGCGCCGCACGCTGCGCGAAAGTGCTTGGATGGAAGCGAACCTGAATACAAATCATGCCGGCGAGGATGTAGATGCTGCCAGAGGCCAGACATTGGGCGCGGACGAGATCGAAACACATGTCGCACGGGTCGGCGGCGGCATCGGCGCAGTGCCCTTTGAGCTGCGGCTCGATGGGCTACGTGACACAGGGCTCAACGGCCACAGCGACGGGACGATCAATACTATGGAAGCATCGACGCACCCGAATGCATCAGTCACAACGCCGCCATACTGGCAAAACATGCCCTCGCGGCGGCGCGCAGCCTCCACGCAGTCATCAGACTCTGGGCGGCCTGCGGGCGCGATTCAACTGCTGGATCACGAGGCGGACGAGGAAGAGGACCGCAACAACGCCTGCTGGGCCAAGAGCGTCGAGATTGTCGACTATACGATAGTCAATGGCGGCGCGACGAGCATCGGGGCGTTTGTTGTGTGGAATGTGCGGGTAGAGACGTTGCAGGTAGGCATATGCACAAGTTGGCCGGCCTGTTAGGTTGACATGGCGCTAACAGGTGATGTAGGGGAGTTACATGAATATTCGAAAGCGATACTCCGAGTTCGATGCCCTGAGACAGAGGCTGATGAAGTCATTTCCGAATTTTGACGCAGCTGTGCCCAGTCTGCCGCCCAAGAGCGTTATATCAAAGTTTCGGCCCAAGTTTCTAGAAAAGCGGCGGGCTGGGTTGCAGTACTTTCTCAAGTAAGTGTGACGGCCTGCTCATTTGTCCTCTTTTGTATCGGACAGGGGCCATGCTGACAGTCGGTAGCTGTATTATGCTGAATCCTGAATTCTCGGGTTCGCCAGTGTTGAAGGACTTTTTGTTTTCCTAGCGACATTGTGACAGGGCCGAATAAGCGCTGACTCTGATTCTTCTCTCTGTTCATACTTAGCTTACGACGAATCTTACATACTAATTTTATCACACCGTCCATCTGAGGATGCGATATCTGAACTCAGCCTGGTGGATGACGCAAAAGATGGCAAACGGCGGGGCAGCCAGCCAACCAGCCCACTGCTCGACGTTTGCACGGCAGATTTTGGTGGCGCTGCAGCGCTGAGCCACGCTGTCCGGCGAAGCTTCTATATTCGAGTCTAGCCTTGTGCCCTGCCACCACCCGCATTACGGCCATGCCTTATCTGACGGAGACACGACTCGGTCGGCAGTAGCTTTTAAAGTTGCAACTCAAGCTTCTTTTGCTGATGCCCCCCACTACCGTTGTCTCGCAGCCACTTCATTTTTAGACGAGGCTGTGATCGTTTCGTGAGCCTGTCCAACCAACTCTCCACTGAAAAGTGCGCTAGAAAGAGGCCGCATCCTGTGGCTCAGCAATTACAGGGCACGCCTACCTTTGAGCCTGCATGCACTTACCATCGAACCGCCGATCATGACTCTTATATATAACGATGGAAACCTGGAAATCGCGTCAACCTTCTCCATGCCGAAATATATGTATACCCTTCAGCCCTATTCCTAAACACGTCGTCGAAAGCCACCTTGCGCTACCACGGCAGATCTCTTGGCAGCTACACTCCCTCCTGCCATCGCTCTCCGAATCCAGCAGCTCGCACTCTAGCTCCAGCTGAGGATCAGCCACGGCACTGCCCACACTGTTGCCAAACTATATTGACTAGCCATCCTCTTATTAATCGGTCGTTGGACACTGTTCTAGCCTCGCCTTTCTTCGCTAGCGGCCACTCTCACCTGCGAGCTGTCTCTCCACTATCGCTGCTGGAGCCGGAAGCCCCGCCATATGCCGCGGGTTATAAGAGCACAATGGCGGCCTCCAGCACTGCACACCCGTCAAACACGCCGAACACCGCACACGACGAATACATGGCTTCACTCGTGCCTCCAACCAAGGACCAGTTCCATGAGATTGCTCAGATACAATCTGAGAAGGAAGGGGCGAATCGGAGGAAGATCAAGGAGCAGAAACGGCTTTCCACTGCGTCAGCACTGCCGCACGATGCCCAAGACCAAGATGCCGCGGCGAGGATGATTCAAAAGACATTCCGCGGCTACCGCGCACGCCGCGAAATGGATGGCTACAGTATCAATCCCAGTACGCGATGGGTGGCCGCCGTGCGCGAGGCTCAGTTTCGTGAGACACACCGTCCAAAGCCACGCCCTCTTTCACAAGCTGCTACTGCCCCGGGAGAAGTGAGGCCTCCGTCGGCTGGGGCACGCCATAACTGGAAAAAGGCCGGCATGGTGGCATTTCGCGCTGGCCGTGACGATTCCGACAGCGAGTCAGACTCCGAATCGGAGAGCCCAGAGGCGACAACCGCCGAGGCCAAGGCTGCGCGGAAGCAGCGCCGTCAAGCGGACAATGCGAAGCGCCGCGCGGAAGCTCGCACAATGGGAATCCAGTACTTCCTGGAGATGATCGATGCCAAGCACCGCTACGGTAGCAACTTGCGAGTATACCACGAGGAGTGGAAAAGGTCAAACGTCCAAGAAAACTTCCTGTACTGGCTTGATTACGGCTCTGGCCGCAATGTCGAGCTAGAGGCATGTCCTCGTGAGCAGCTCGAGCGCGAACAAGTGCGTTATCTGTCTCGCGAGGAAAGACAGTACTATCTCGTAAAAGTTGACGCCGACGGAAGACTGTGCTGGGCCAAGAATGGTGCAAGAATCGACACAACAGTGCAATTCAAGGACAGTATCCATGGTATTGTTCCTGCCGACGACACTACTCCGGCATTTAGACCTACCGCGAACCCTCTTGCAGACAACTCGGACTCTGATTCCGATTCTTCAATCGAATCTCGGCTCGAGGCCGAGCGCGCTGCCAAATATGCCACGCCTGAATTCGACAACGCGACTGGCCTCAAAAAGATCCACCATCTATCGACGTCGACAATCATCAACAAGCTGATGCGCAAGTCTGTTCGGCCAAACTGCTGGATCTTTGTCGCCGACACAAACTTTCGACTCTATGTCGGCCTCAAAAACTCGGGCGCCTTTCAGCACTCGTCCTTTCTCCAAGGCGGCCGCATCTCTGCCGCAGGGCTCATCAAGATCAAAAACGGGCGCCTGCAGTCGCTGTCGCCTCTGAGCGGCCACTACCGACCGCCGTCGTCCAACTTTCGCGCCTTTCTTCAGAGCATGAAGGCGGAAGGTGTCGACATGGGCCATTTGACAGTGTCCAAATCGTATGCTGTTCTTCTTGGACTGGAGACATATGTCAAGACGACAAAGAAGAGCAAGAAGCTTGTGGAAAAGCTGCTGCGCACCAAGGACAAAACTGCGGATACCAAGCCAGCCCAAAAGGCAATGGAGAAGCTTGGCATTAAATGATATACTAGTAATGATTGCGCCACAGCGAATATACCATATTTTTTCTTTGAGTCTCAAGTTTGAGCGTGCCCGTATGATTGATTTCCGGTCTTCCTGTCGGCGCCCAAAAGCCAGTGTACACTATATGTGTTGTTGGCTAATTGAGTGAACAATGCGGTCAGCTGCTTCTTTTCTGTGGCGTATCCGTATGTATGAGATTTGATGGCATCCATTCGGCTTTCAGTTCCTCTAGTCTAACACGCGTGTTTCATTTACATGCGAGGTTTGGTATAATAAAGAAGCTGTCTTTACCATGGTGGCGTGCGTTTAATAGCTGGACAAGAACTTGCTACTCTTTGAAATCAGTGCTAATAGCAGTCTCTTTTTGAAGACTGACCTCCCTGACCCAATTCTCATTCCAGGCTTTGATGCGGCGCAAACAGTCAGAACCCAGCACGAGACGCAGAACCTTGCCGTTCAAGTGCCCAGCCATGCCCTCGCCCGTGGTTGCCTCGAATATTCGCCGGACGCCTTCGGCAGGGTTGCCAATCTGCTTGCCGTGCACCGTGAGAAACTTGCGAACAATCAGGCCGACAGGGTCGTCGTAGTGCTCTGGCACAGTTGATGCCTCGGGGCTCATGTCCGAGAGCTGCATGGATGAAGCGTCAGCGAGGGAAGCTTGCACAACGTCACACAATACGAAAGACTTACAGCGCTGACAAAGTTGGTACGAAAGTTTCCGGGCTCGACAATCAGGACACGGATGTTGTGGGGGGCAAGCTCTTTCGAGAGCGATTCGGAAGCGGCCTCCAGAGCTGCCTTGGAGGCAGCATATACGGAACAGGCAGCCAGCGGGTCTCGGGCGGCGGCGCTGGAAATATTTACAATGGTTCCGGACTTGTTGTTCCTCATGCCCGGGAGGACGGCTTGCATCACGTAAAGGGGCCCGAAAAAGTTGGTGTTGAACTGCAGCTGGGCATCCTTGTCACTGTATGCTGGTGTTAGCTCGGTTCAACCTCAAGATTCACCACACACACCCTCCTCGCTCTCCTGCCTGGCGGTTGCTCGAGAAGAAAAGTGACAAAAGAAATTGCCCAACAATCAAGGCGCCACAACATACGTGATAGTCTCGCAGGCAGCCAAGATGGAGTACCCCGCATTGTTGACCAGGTAGTCGATTCGTCCCAGGCCTTGGACCTTGGTGGTGATGTTATGCTTGGATTCGGTCATTTCCATCTCAATGACGGATCCGCCAGCCTTTTCAATCTGCTCCACGGCCGAGGCCGACTTGGTCTTGCTGCGAACAGAGCCTATAACCCTGTGACCACGGTCCAGCACATGGAGCACCAACGCCAGGCCAAGGCCATTGGACGCGCCAGTGATGAACCATGTAGGGGCAGACATCATGTTTTGGGTGTTGATTGAGCGAAGAAGAAATGGAGTCGTGGAAATGCCGCTGTAAACTTGAAGACTAAACAGGCAGAAAAATATGCAAAGTCCAAGGTTGGTCATGGGGTTAAGTGAGAGAATCGCGGACAGAGGAGTGACTCTTCATGTTCTGGGGTTTGCGCTCGTTATCTCCGACCTGTCTAACATGATGACGCCGCAAAAAGAGACGTTGTGGAAATGGACCGAGAAATTGCTTGCCAGTGGTTTGGTCCCACTTTCAGGAACGAAAGAACTTGCTCTTAGCAGCTGAATTGGCTATGATAAGGCTCCCAAAAGACAGTCTCTTGGCCCGGAGTTTGCGGACTTCGTGGCGTTCCTCAATAGAAGCACTCATGATGCAACCTAGCATGGCTACTGACACAAAATGCAGAGGTGCCAATGTCTATTGCAGCTGCACTGCTGTTGTAGGCAACGTTGCTCAGCTGAAGACCTTTGAGGTCATCTAGCATCATATTCGTTCACACCTTTAGCCCATCAACCAACCACACATAATGAATTTCATCGACGGATCTCGCTAAATGCTGCCAAGGGCGGCGGGACGCTTATATTACCCAAAACTAGTCCGTCCCGCCCCAGATCCCTTCGTGCCAGGAAAGGCGATTGCTCCACTGGATCTAGACCGACTACGGCTCCGAGATGTGCACTCTATCACAATAGCGATCTGCCTTGATCCACTGAGCACAGATTGCAACAGGCTTCCAAACATTCAACAACTATATAATTGCACGGATCTGTGAGCCATTGGACCCCTATGCCCCGCCCTGGGTCACCTAATGCCCCGCGATTTCACCAACCTGCCGAGTCCGTATACAGTAGCTTGAAAAGGCAATAACCAAACACTAAGCAAGCATTAAACAAGCATCAACCAAGCATTAAATCAAGCGCAAAGCAACCGACAGTTGTGGAGTGACTAGCTGTAGTAGTAATCGCACACCTTGGCTAGGAACTCCCAGATGGCTCTGCTTTTTGGTGTGGTTCGCGACGGAACAGTTCCGTCGTTTCATTGAGGCTGTGGCCAGTAGTTGGAGAAGTTTCACGGAAGAGGGGTTTTGCCGGTTGAGGTGCTGTGGCTTAGACTTTGATGAAAGAACATAGGATATCGAGGATGAACATGGATCAAAACTAAAGTCCTTTAGCTTCAAACACACGGCACTGTCTGCCTTGTTTGCGAAAAACAAATACATTGAGCAGTTTTGTGCCTTTGAGTAAGCCACTCGCACGTCACTGGCTGGTGCAAACATACGCTGACCAATTAATTTTACGGCCGGTGAAATGTTTGAGGCGGCTTCATTGACCGTCACGTCCATCCAGAAGACTGCCTATACAGCTGAGGCTCAAGGCAGCGCTTTCAATCTCCGATTTTCAATGTCTCCATACACATGGTATGCCGAGAAACCAGAACGAGCTGCCAGATTTGCCTCTGCCATGGCTGGTTGTGTCCAAAGTAAGTATCCACGTGTTATCTTTGATCAAAACAAGCTGGCATTTACTCTCTTAGTGAACCCGGATACCGAAGAGTTGGCTGAAAAGTTCCCTTGGGCCAGACTTGGCGACAAAAAAGTCATCGATGTCGGTGGTGAAAGCGGGCATATCTCCATCCACCTGGCTACTGTAAGCGCCGTCCTGTGACGGAACAAACAACAACTACTACTACTACTACCCCCCTGCTATAAAACTAACGGAAATTGTGCAGAATTTCCTCAGTCTCAGATTCCTCGTTCAAGATATCAACACGATCATGCTTGAGCAAGGCCCCAAGAGACACGACTACCCTCCTGTCCAAGATCGTGTGTCGTTCATGCAGTACAGCTTCTTCGAGCCCCAGCCCAACACCAACGCGGGACTCTTTTTCCTGCGAGAGGTCGTTCACAACTACCCAGATGAAGTCTGCGTCAAAATCTTCAAGTCCTTTGTGCCTGCGATGGAGAAATCTGCCCCAGGTACAAGCCTGTTGATCAATGGCATGCTGCTTCCTCCCCCTAACCAGGAGTTGAAGGTTGACTAATACCATCTGAGACAAATTGACATTCACATGCTCAATGAATATGCTGCTAAGAAGCGAACCTTTGTAGAGTTTGAACACCTGCTCAAGGCTGCAGACTCTCGGTTCGACGTGAGTACCGTAGATCGTCTAGGCTCGATTGCGTCTCTAACACTGACAGATTGTTCATGTACACGGAAAAGGCGGTATGGGGTTAATTGAAGTTAAAATAGCTCAATAGGCAGTCTCTTGGTAGAATCTGGAACCAGCGCAGTGGTTTTCTTCGTTTCGAGCCAAACTGAAAACTTACTATATTGTTAGGTCACCCTTGACTTGGACTATAGCTTCTTTTGTACCACGACTTCAGGCGCCAGGGCTCTCAATGCTAGTCATCGAAAGAAGCCGGAAGTAATATCTACAGCTGTTGAAAATGCTGGATCCCGATTACCACTACCTGACGTTGGTACAGGTGGCACTCCCACGATGTCAGCAGTTGAATCATGTATCTGAAATTAAAAGTCCAAGGTGAGTCTCTCAATACTTGCCACTGCTGAGAGCTACCTCAATTTCTTTGCAGCATACTTATTGTCTAGATGGGATAAATAACATAATTACAGTCAAAAGTGCCACCATTTACGAACGCCGGCTCTTTAGGCTCGGTGCCATGTTGAAGAAAGAAGTGTAAGTGCATTGCGAAGCGGAGCTGCCATCACAGATGCATGAGACTGAAAGTAGACAACATAGCTATATGACCAAAACCAACAACTAAAGGCCCTCTTTCGTCAATGCGGTATAGCGGTGGCTTTCTCACTATTAATTTTGATTTTCGCGCGGACTATATGCAAAAAAATTCAAGGTATAGGGTAGGTAACCAGCTGGAATGTTTTGGTCAAGTCGCGTCAAGAGTCAGTGCTGGCGTGCGTCCGCTGACGACAGCCTAGAGCAGCCTGATTACAGGCGAGTGCCCCTGTAAAAGACCGCTAGAGCCACTGCGACGAGCCTCACCGCAGCCTGTAAACAGCCGTTAACTGGCCGCCAGCTGCCCTGCCCGCGTCTTTGTTTGGGCGGATCCGCAACCGCATCGCCCGCTTCACTTCACGGTTTTTACGAAGCGTGCGAGCGGCCTTTTGACGACAAAAGGCGACTCCCGACTGCGCAAAAAAGGCCTTGACCATCCGTCGCGCTCGCGACACTACGAGACCTGCCAAAGACAATGCCAGGCCGCTGCTGTATTGTCAATGGCTTCCGTCACCCGCTCGACCCGACGACCTGAAGGCTTCCCTCCTCCTCACATTAACGGGCACGCCCCCATGGCGCGCGCGACACCGGCCCTCTTCCACCATCCGCCGCCGCAGCAACAACCGCAGGCACGTCGCACGAAACGGGGCATCGAGCCCGTCGAACACGACTTTGCCACGGCCAACACCAAGAAGACGAGGATCACTGTCGAAATTCTCTCCCGCCCGGCCGCAGCACCGCACAAAGTGCAGGCTCCCCCCCTCCCGCAACCACCACCACAGCAGCCTCGACCCGTACCGGTAGCGGCTGCCCCTGCTGCTGCCGCGGCTGCGAGCCACAGACCCGGTCTGCCGCCCCCAGAAGCAGATCCCAACGTCACAAAACACCAGGCAAAAGTCATCAATGGCATCAAGCACGAGCTGGATAGGCTCCAGCCCGACATGGCCGCCACAAAGGAACCCGGCCGAGAGCCTGGCCGCAAGCTGCGTTCTCAAGAGGCGACTCGTTTCAAGAGCGACCTCTCTGCCTACTTTCCAGACTATGACGAGGTCATTGGAAATGAACCTAAAGAACAACGTATGCAAGCCTTTGGACCTTTCTACACTATTCCCCATAACTGACAAATCGCCTTGCAGATTTACTAAACCCCGATACCCCCATCATCGTCGTCGACTCCAGCTCTCGACGCGTCCCCCAGTCAGGGTTTTCGCAACCCCAACCAGAGGTGTTTCCAGTGCGAGGCTATGGTGACGCATTATACACCGATGTCTTTGACGCGCAACAAATAGATTTTGGATTTTTGGAAGCACAATACAAGAACAAAGTTCTGGAAGACCCTCTGCCAGACAGCACCTTTGAACCTGTACACAAGCGCGCCGAGAGACTGGAGAGATCGATCAGGAACACCGAAAAAGGACGTGCCCAACATGAAAAGGACCAAATCATTCGACTGCTGGAAGGGTTACAGGGTCACGACTGGCTCAGAGTCATGGGTGTCAGCGGAATCACTGAGACTAAAAAGAAGATGTTTGAGCCTGCACGTGCCCACTTCATCAGAGGCTGTCAGGGCATCCTCGACAAATTTAAGAACTGGAGCTTAGAAGAAAAGCGCCGAAAGCTGGAAAGAGAGCGGACGCTCGCTGAGCAGGCACAAGAAGAGCTCAAAGAAACAGAAGAAGCAGAAGCAGATGCAGAGGACGAAGAGATGGAGGATGCGGGCTCCACCACACCAACGCATCAAAGTCGAAGCGAAGATGGAGACGTCATTGAAGAAGAAGATGAAGACGTTTTAATGAATTCCCAAGATAATAGCAGCGAGGCTTCTTCATCCTCGCCGGCGAAGCAGTTGAGGCAGGAAGCCATGGCTCGCTCAAAAATAGCTGCATCCAAACGCCCTCGATCCGACTCGGGCTCGTCGACGCCGAGGCAATCTGAGACGCCAAAGGAGTTTAGGTCATTCTTCAGCAAGAGATATGAGCGTGACGGGGCGCTCAACAAGCACCGGCGAGCCGGCAGAAATGTTCTTGCCTGGGGACACCCGATACCGGACATTGCCGAGATGGATTTTGACCTGCCTGAAGATTATCGCGATGACGAGCTTCTAAAAGCCAGGGCGAGGAAAAGGAGGCGCGACAAGCGCGCAAAGCCTTGATTATCTCCTGTTCATATTTCTTTTGTTTCGGGTGACTCTCATCGGCGCGGCGTCGCTTGATCTCACAACATCTTGGGCGAATTCTTTCGAAAGGCGTTTGGTTCTGTACATATACTTTTGGGATGGTGTAGGCAGGTTCATGGTGGCGCATCGGAACTATTAATCTCAGCCGTGGGCACAGTCATAGACAGATATGCTGAAGGCGGTAGTGTAAGCTGATATCTTGTTCGATTTGACTCTACCTTGTTTTGCGTGTGAATGACCTCTGCTCCTTCGTGAGAATACGGTATAAAAAAAGACCAATAGAAAGGAAAAGAAATAACCCGTCCATAGTAATCGTTCAGACCGAGCAAGATTTTGTTCCCATTTCAAAAATTATATTGCCCAAGGACCGAAAAGCAATGTCAATAACTAAATAATACACTTACTTTGCGCTTGAGCTGCTGCTAGCTTTGGTGGCGGCCGGCTCAGGAGAAATGGAGGTGCTGGCAGAGCCGCAGTTGGCCCGTGCGTCGAGCTTTCTGAAGGCGAACGCGGCTGGCACTTGACCTGCTTCATCACCACGAGCCCACGCCATCGCGACGAGCAGCGCAACAACGTGGAGGCAGCTAGTTTCCTCAACCGCGCAAATACTGCGGAAAAGGAATCAGCCGCGTTTACTCTGCGCAGAGCTGAGCTGCGAGCGCTCCCCCAGATTCACACCTTGCGATGCCTGCCTAAACCTGCTGCATGCGCCAACCCCCCGACGAAGAAGCAGCTGCCACCACTCGCATCGAGGTGGCGCCGCCCCATTCTTTGGTCGCAAAATCGGCTTGATCAAGGAAAAGACGAACATTTCGACTTGCGATATCGAAGTGGCTTCCCGCGTGCTTTTGCGCAACCGCGAGGATGGCGATCGACTCTGACAACCCGTTCATGCGGAGCGGCCGTGACGATCTGCCTCCAGTCGACGACCTTCCTGTCATGGAATACTTTGTCCTGAAACAAGAAGTTCACCTTGAAGTCGACTTCCGCGACAAGTGCATCCATGGAACCACAGACATTTTCATCGTCACCTTTACGGACAAGGTGGAAGAGGTGGTCCTCGACGCGGCGCAATGCGAAATCGACACAAGCAAAATCACCATCGCGGAGGTGCGTGAGGTGAATGGCGAAGCGATCGAAGGAAACAAACGAAAAGCTACGGCCGAGTACAACGACCCGTACAAGAAACTGTGTCAGCCAGAGGGCTGGAACTGGAGAGCTGAGCATTACGATTTGCGCCGCATTCGCGCGCGATCAGTCTTTCACAGCCGGAAATCCGACGTCCCCGCTGAAAATAGAGCATTTGAGGGTTGCACGCCGGTCTACGGGTCACTGAAGGTAAAGCTTCGCGGCCGGGATGACCGAGATCGTCCGAGGTTGATCGTTAGGAAGTCGACTTCCAATCTCGATGCCCCAGACAAGTCGCACAAGCAGTACAAAATTACTGTCCCATTTGTCAACAAGAGACCTCGCGATGGACTACACTTTGTCGGCGTGGATTCCTTGGATGGTCGCTTCACGCACATGTACACGCGCCACTCTATTCAACCCGGCACTGCCAGCTGCATATTTCCCTGCATTGATGACCACGGCTCGCGCTGTGACTGGAGTATTTCAATCAAACACCCTAGAACGCTTGGAGATGCTCTGCAGCAAGCTTTGGCTACGAAGAAAGAGTCGGGCTCGCTCGACAAATCTTTCAAGCTTGCAGAGGAAGACAAACTTCGAGAAATGTCTGTGATATGCTCTGGTTTACTCATGGAAGAGACCACAGACCCAGACGATGAGTCAAAGAAAATCATGACCTTTGAGCCTGAGAAAAAGGTCTCTGTACAAAAACTTGGATTTGCTGTTGGACCGTTTGAACACATCGACCTGTCTTCGGAATTTCGAACGGAAGAAGATGAAGTCAAGCTCGGCATGAGCGCCTTGAAAGTTCATGCATACTGCTTGCCTGGTCGGGGAGAGTGGGTGCGACATACTTCGGCTGCGCTCACCATGGCTGCCGATTTCCTCACATACACGTTCGCGCGTTACCCGTTCTCGAATTTCAAGCTTTGCTTCGTTGACGACCTGGTCGACGACACAGTCGCCCTGCACTCGTTTGGGTTCGCAAGCAACAGACTTCTGTATCCAGAAGATATCATTGACACTGAAATCGAGGTGACAAGGAAGCTCGTCCTCATTCTGACGTCGCAATGGATCGGCATCAATATGATCCCCAACACGCGCAATGACATGTGGCTTGTGGTGGGCATGGCGCATTATATGACCGATCTGTTCATGAAACGCATTTGTGGAAATAACGAATACCGTTTCCGCATGAAGACCATGTCGGATAGGCTCATTGAGCTTGACGTTGGCCGTCCTCCAATCTTTGACCTCGGCGCCAACCTGCATCTTGATGATGCAGAGGTGGATTTAATGACACTAAAAGCGCCACTTGTGTTTTTCATTCTTGATAAGCGCATGAACAAGGCCTCTGGCGGTCACGGCCTCACACGAGTTTTGCAAAAAATGTTGACTCGTGCGCAGATTGAAGGAAGCGACAGGTCTACAATCCTAGATACTGAGAAGTTCAAAACCCTGTGCGAGAAGGGATCCCGGTATCGCCTCGAAACCTTTTGGAACCAATGGGTGTATGGCTCCGGCTGTCCACGATTCGATGTTAAAGCCCGATTTAACAAAAAGCGGCTCTGTGTTGAATTAACATTGAACCAAGTTCAATCTCAGAAAGCCAAAAAGCCCCAGCTGGAGAAAGACGATTTCTTACGAGAAATCAAGGAGAGACGAGCCGAGATTCCTCAAGGAGAAACCCAGCCACTCTTCACCGGTCCTATGACTGTGCGAATCCATGAAGCTGATGGTACACCGTACGAACACATTCTGGAAATCCGTGAAGATGCTACAAGAGCGACAAAATTTGAGATCCCATACAATACGAAATATAAGCGGCTCAAGCGAACACGTCGAATGAAAGAAAAACACAGCACGGGGCAAAGCATGGAAGTTACAGAAAACAATGATGATGCTTTGCTCTATTGCCTTGGAGATGTCCTGCAAGGCCCCGAGGACCAGCGCGATTGGGAATTGATTGACTGGGATCCTGAAACGGAGCGAAAGATGGATCAAGAGTCCTATGAATGGATCCGTCTCGACGCCGATTTCGAATGGGCATCGGACATGACACGAACTTTGGAGCCATACATGTATGTGTCTCAACTGCAACAAGACAGAGATGTCGTGGCACAGCAAGATGCCATGCTTTATCTTGCGCATGGCCCGCTGCATCCAATTGCATCCGGTTTCCTGGTGAGAACCCTCATTGATCGAAGGTACTTCCACGGAATTCGCACGATGGCGGCGGCTGCTTTGACCAGACAGTCCAACATCAAAGATATTCCGCTGCTCGGAATGCGCCAGCTCATGCGTGCGTTCCGAGAAATGTATTGCTACGATCAGGCCAACCAGCCTCGCCCGAATGACTTTACCGACAAAAAGCAGTACAACGTTCGCTGCGCCATCATCAAGGCCATCTCTGAGGTTCGCGACCATACATACAAGTGCCCTATGGAGGCACGGCGCTTCATCCTCGACCAGCTTCGCTTGAACAATAACGAGGACAACCCATATTCGGACCATTTTTACATTTCTTTTCTCGTTAAATCGCTTGCTACTTCGCTCATTCCATCTAAACAAGACGACTGGCTTACTCGACAGAATAAGATTCCGAACGAGGAAGAAAATTCATTCTTGGAAGAGGCCCTGGAGCAGATCGAGCGAGTGCTCCGCCGAGATGAGTGGACCAATTCGTATCAAAATACTTGGACGCTTGCTGGACTTGACGCAAAGCAACGACTAATGAAGGCGGAGGTCATCCCCAAGAACTTCACGGACTTTGGACAGTATCTTCTGGACGGAACTAGAGATTTGATCCGCATCAAATGTTTCGAAGCTTTGATCGACCTTGGAGCGATGATGGACCCGACATTCTTTAGCTTCCTTATGTATTCCTTCATGACAGATCGCTCTCCCTACGTTCGTTCAAAACTGATTGCAGCTGTTGCTCGAGGATTGGCAGCCATCGCTTTCGGCGAACATGCAAAGGTTGCTAAGGTCGAACCTACAGCGGATGATGGTGATGGCCTGCTGCTTGTGCAAGACAGTGCCCAAGAAATTGAGGCAAGAAAGGAAATGTTTGCTCGCAAAGAGAACTTGGATTCCGCTTTGAAGGCTCTGAAAAAGGAGATGGAGGAAACGTACGTGGCCGACGAGCGACATTACAGCACGGCAATGCGAAAAGCACTTGACCATCCAGACCTGGGTCGGATGGAAGTCGAAAGCCTCTTGGACCTTGCTTCCATGATGTTCGAAGAGGCGCAAAATTGGGTCCTAACGCTCAACCTGCCCAAGCGTTGGAAGGCCCAGCGTCCAGTGCAGCAACTTGCCAAGCGGCTGGTTGTCAACTTCAAGTCGTACTACAAGATCAAGCCAAAGGTCCCCCTTTCGGTTGTGCCGGCTGCATCGGTACCAGCACCAGTCTCCAACGGTGTTGAGATCAAGAAGCTACCTACTATCGGCCGAACGCCGTCTATCAAGATCAGCACCAAGCCGTCTATTGCTGGTACGCCACGACAGTCTTCAAAGCCACCGGCTGTGCTCGATACGATTGTTGCTCAAAGACAGCCTCAGACGAACGGGTCGTCGGCTTCCACTCCTGGCTTGGTAGCTAAGCGACCCCGGCCAGAGAAGGAGGAGCATGCCACACCGGCGCCGAAACGACCCAAGACGGACACACCGATGGAAGCCAAGGGCCAGTGGAAAAAGAGGCGCATGGTTACTCTCAAGACTAAGAACCCTAGCCGGTTGGCTGTTATTCTCGGCAAGTCGCTGTCATCAACACCCGCGCCTGTTAGAAAAGCACTGCCGGGAAGTTCACGGCCAGAGTCATCGGAAAATACTCCTTTGAAGATTCGCAAGCCACTCCCTTCAGGCGATGTTGCGCGACGACCATTGCCCACAGGAGGTTCGTCGTCCACACCGCAGCATACTCCTGCACCAAAGCCCAAGATAAGCGTCAGCACATCGACACCGGCCGCTCACAAGCCAGTTTCCACGCCAACTGGTCGTCTGGGAGGTGTAGGCAGCCCTGCACCGGATACGCCGTCAAGTGCGACCCCGCGACCCAAGATCAAGATCATCCGAAAGCCACAGCCGCCGCCACCAGCTTAAAATACCGCTACGCAACACAATGTGGCAGCAAAAACTATAACTTGCTTTCTGAGGTGAAAGAAAAATGGAAGAAGATGGATGAGAAAGGAAATGAAGCCAAATGGTCTGGCTTATATATTAATTCCATGTACATTTAAGCGGCGTTTCAGGAACAGATGAAGAATAGGGGATTCAAGACAGTCTATTTTCCTTCTATAACTCTTGCATCCATGCCATCCGTTCACCGTGACATATTGTTCATATTCTAGGACGTTTGGTCAAGCCCTCGTTGAGTGATGCTCCTATGCAATTGACACCCGTCGGGATTGAGGTGATATCCCGTTTTGGCTTAGCGTAGAAACACGGGGTAGCAACGTAGCAGCAACGCGGCTTCTGTCGCCCTTTCCGCATTGACTGATAAGGCCGCTTATCGGCACGTGATGCGGAACACTCCGCGCTAACGCTTGTGTAATGGCCCCGACAGATCTGGTCCTGGTCGCCCTCCATCCTGGCGAGCTTCCCAGGTTCTTGCATCCAGGGTTGGCGTTTTGTTCCCCTCCACCACGCACCCTGTTTTCTAACCAGCAACTTTCCCCTCTCGGACTACTTTTCTGCACGGAGGTCTTGATCTCCATGTAGATATTCGCTGGCCTAGCTGTGCCCCTCGAGCTGTGAGTCTGCTCTCGTCTCCTTGCGATCGCGCCGCGACAGACCCTCCTGAGCTTTGCGTTGTCGGCTGCTTGAAAAACGTAACAGGGCGGGATTCGCTTCCCATCCAGCGCAAGCGGTCCCGCATAGACGAGAATTGCGATCGGATTGGAGATTTTTATTGAATGCGAGCGACGTGACTGACTTTTTCTTCCGCCTTTTCTTGGCTGCAGACCAGCATGAACAGCAACCAGAGCCACCACGGCCCATCTGGCGGCGCGCCATATGACCGTGATCACGAAATGGATGACCGCCACCGCGCCATCCAGCAGCACGAAGAAATGGCAAGACGAGACCAGGAGCGTGAGAGAGAGCGCGAACGGGACCGCGAAGCCGCCGACCGATTCCAATCCGCACACCAGAGTAGTGCCGGATCGATACCCATACACCAGCCAGTTGCGTCGCGCATCCCGGGCGCGATACATAGCCCGGGCGGCTTGCTGGCGAACCATAACGGAAGCACGTCGTCTATGCTGATCGGCGGTCCTCCCGGCCCAATGCAGAGTTACGGCGGTCCGCCGCCAAACGACCACACGCGCCCGCTCCAGCACGGCGGCCAGGGCGCGAGCGGTCAGCATCAAGGATACGGCCCTATGCCTCACGGCCAGCCCGCCCAGAGCGGACCAGCACCGCCTCCTGGCGGCGGCTCGGTTTTCGGAGGTCCTCTGCAGCAACAGCAGCAGCCGCCTCCGCAGGACGCCCAGCGGCCAGGCCAGCAGGGCGCGCCTATGGTAAATGTACCTCCAGGGGGCCCTCAGGGCCCTGGCGCCATGAACCAAGGCCAGCAGCCAATTCTTAACGTAAGTGAAGTGAAGATGAAAATAACGCCCGCTATTTTTAGTTTGTTGCGCAGGTATTCAGCCTGCTCTGATGACGCTCACCTGAAAACTTTTCCCCAGCAACCGTTTGTCTCGATTACACAGCGCTAATAGCGCGTTTTTAGGATGCTTTGACGTACCTGGACCAAGTTAAAGTCCAGTTTCACGACCAGCCCGATGTCTATAACCGTTTTCTTGACATTATGAAGGATTTCAAGTCCCAGGCGTGAGTACAATTTCCGAGTCATGGCCGATGACAAGGCTAACTGAACAACCAGTATTGATACACCAGGCGTCATTAACCGAGTTTCCGAACTGTTCGCTGGCCACCCGAATCTTATCCAAGGCTTCAACACATTCTTGCCTCCCGGATACAGGATCGAATGCGGCGCCGGTAACGACCCCAACACGATTCGAGTCACTACACCCATGGGTACGACAGTCCAAAGCATCAACGCCGGCCGCGGTGGGCCTGATGGCCACGGTCCTGTTCAACCCATCTTCCCTGAGCGCCAATGGTCTCAAAGATCACCAGAGGCCAACTTTAGCGCCCCGGCCCAGAACGGTGGCAGTCTTTTTGTACAAGCAGCGGCTCAGAGTGGTGGCTATGAAGCTACGGGTCATCGTGCTGGCTCTCAGGCTCCTGGCCCTGCGGGCGCTAATGCCGCCGCCGGGCGCAGCACGCCTGGTCCTGCTGGTGTGAACGGTGCTGCTGCCAGTCAAGCAGGCCTGGAGCGACGCGGTCCAGTTGAATTCAACCACGCTATCAGCTACGTCAACAAAATCAAGAATCGGTTCCAGGACAAACCGGAAATATATAAACAATTCTTGGAGATTCTGCAAACATACCAGCGGGAGCAGAAGCCTATCCAGGATGTATATGCACAGGTCACTACGCTTTTCAACGCTGCTCCCGATCTGCTGGAGGATTTCAAGCAATTCCTCCCAGAAACGGCTGGTCAAGCAAAGGCAGCTGGCGGCCGAGCTGACGAGGGCATGGCTGGCGGCGCTGGTCAGCAGCCGGGAGCTAGAGACGGACAGAAGATGCCTCCGCTGGGCAGCTTTGCCCCTCCAGCCAGCGCCAGCAAGGACAAGAAGCGCGCAAGAAACGAGAAGCAAGCAGCTGGCGGCGTTCCTCTGCTCGCCGAGGTCACATCGCAGCCTCGCCTGCAAGCCGCTGTTGTCAACGGCAAGCGCCCCAGATTGAGCCATGCTCGCGGCACTGCAGATGGCTCATCCATTGAGCCCACCTTGACACCAGTCATGCCCGAGCCATACCCGCCCCGTGCTTCCGCTACATCCAATATGGAAGAGATTGCTTTCTTCGAGAAGGTGAAGAAATTCCTCAGCAACCGGGCATCCATGAATGAGTTCCTGAAGCTCTGCAATCTCTTCAGCCAAAATATTATCGACAGAAATACGCTCTTTCACAAGGGAGCAGTATTCATCAGCGCCAATCCTGACTTGATGACTTTCTGGAAATCGTTTGTCGGCGTGGATACCCAGGATGTTATGATTGACAACCGGCCTGCGCCTCCTACGGATAAGCTTTCCCTCAGCAACTGCCGAGGATACGGGCCCAGCTACAGACTGCTGCCCAAGAGAGAGCGCCTAAAGCCCTGCAGTGGCCGCGACGAACTCTGCAACTCGGTTCTCAACGACCAATGGGCATCCCACCCTACATGGGCCAGCGAAGACTCTGGATTTGTTGCACATCGCAAGAACCAGTTCGAGGAGGGTCTTCACCGCATTGAGGAGGAGCGCCATGACTACGATTTCTACATTGAGGCCAATCTCAAGTGTATCCAGCTGCTGGAGCCCATTGCCCAGCAGATGCTAGCTATGACACCCTCCGAGCGAGACTCTTTCCATATGCCTGCTGCTCTTGTCGGCCAAAGCACCTCTATTTTCAAGCGTATTTGCAAGAAGATTTATGGTGAGCGTGGTATTGACGTTGTGAATGACATGTACAGCCACCCCTTCGATGTTGTTCCCGTCCTGCTTGCCAGAATGAAGCAAAAGGATGAGGAGTGGCGCTTCTCACAACGAGAGTGGGAGAAGGTCTGGCATGCCCAGACCGAAAATATGCATCTAAAGAGTCTCGACCACATGGGAATCTTGGTCAAGTCAACAGACAAGCGCAACCTCACCGCCAAGCACCTGGTCGATGTTATCAAGACGAAGCACGAAGAACAGCGCCGGGAGAGGGCTCTCAACGGCAAAGCTCCTCGTCATCAGTTTGGCTGGAACTTTTCTGATAAGGAGGTCATCATGGATCTACTTCGTCTGATGATGCTGTACAGTATGCATAATGGTCAGCACAGTACTCAGGAGAAGGAAAGAATTTTGGAATTCTTCGAAATGTTCATTCCTGCCTTCTTTGAATTGCCCGAGGAGGTAGTCCAGGAGCGCGTACCCAGAATGCAGCCTGATTCAGGCGAAGAAGAGATCGAAGACAACACGCCGGCTGAGTTGACAAACGGCCGCAGCCGCAGGAACGGAAAGAAGGGCGATCTCCTTAGAGGGGTTCTCGATCCGGGCCGGATCGGCAGCAAACCCCGTACCCAGAAGGAAGACGGCGCATCGGGAAGCAAGGAAACTACGCCAGACGTCGCGTCAAACAACGACGAAGAAATGGCCGATGGGCCTGATGAGGCGCCCGCTCCTGACCTGTCCAACGAGCGATGGATGCCTAGTGTACCAAAGCCCGTGGTGACTGGCTCCGACAGCGGCCTACTGGACGGTGATGGCGAGCTCAAGGCCGACGGTTTCTTCAGCCGTCCCTGGTATAACTTCTTTTGCAACCAGACGCTTTTTGTATTCTTCAACATTTTTCATCAACTGTACGAGCGTCTTCAGGATATCAAGGGCAGTCAAGAGAGGGTCTCGAAGGAGATTGAGAGGCTGAGTCGCCCCAAGCCCGCCAGAGATATTGGTTTCACGGAGAACCACATGACCTTCTTCGATTCCGACGAAGACCCTGCTGCTTTCTGGCCGAAGACTCTGGAGCTGATTGAGGAGTATATCACTGGCGACGTCGACGAGAACCGTTACCAGGACGTCATGAGGCACTATTACCTACGCAATGGCTGGAAACTGTACACCATTCAGGACCTCCTCAAGACTCTGTGCAGGCTTGCCCTCACTTGCAGCAGCACTGACGTCAAGGAGAAGTCTCCTGACCTCATTCAGCAATACCTCAACAGCCGTGAGAAGGAAGAGACTAGCTACCAGACTGAGATTAGCGCCAGAAAATTTGCGGAAAAGTGTGTCAAGGACGGCGACATTTTCGTTATCTGCTGGGTAAGTAACTTGTTGAGAGGCGCAACTTACAATGCTAACGAGTACCACAGTTCCCTCAGAAGGCCGAGGCTACCGTGCGCTGGCTGCAGCGCGACGAAACGACCTTTTACATGGACGAGATGAAGCTCCGCGAGAGATGGCAATATTATATTTCGTCATTTATCCGTGTTGAGCCCACGGAAGGCATTCCTCGCTCCCGACTGCAAAAGGCCGTCTTGACGCGGAACTTGCCGTCTGGCGACGCGGAGTCTGATGGCGAGAGCATCCCCAAGCCTCTATCATATGATGAAAACCTCACGATCTCCATTTGCCTGACGAGCTCCAAGATGATCTGGGCGCCAGGCACCTCGGAATACTTCATCTACGACAACTCGCCAAAGACCAAGGAGCAGCGCGAGCGCCGCGAGAAATTCACCAAGGCGCTCAGCAGCCACCGCGAGAGCAAGCTCCTGGAGAAAATGGTGCACAACCCGGCCTGGACCAAGGACATGAGCCCCGAGGAGGTTCAGGAGCAGAATAAGAACTTTCGCAAATGGGTGGACGAAGGCGTAGCGCCCCCTTCTGCCGGTGGCGACGTCGAGATGCAATGAAGTTTGACGAAGCCGACTGTTTCAATACTGTATGGATGATTTGCGAACCCGTTGCCATCCTCTAGCAGTTTATGACAAGAATTTATATCTTTTTTTTGGCAGGGAAAGTAGGGACCAAGGTTGACACTTTTCTGCGTGTATTCTCTCTCACTGTTATTTTGGAATTATTTTTGTTTAAGGAGGTGGGGCTTATTCGATTATACTGGCTGTTTATTTTTCTCTCTCTTCTTTCTATACGTCATGTCTTTACTTATTGTTTGTGTGTGTGTTTTTTTATTAGCAAGAGAAAAATCAAATCGGGAAATTGGAATTGTTCAGTTCTGTCTCTGGCTCCAAGACCAAGCTTTAAAACTACGTTTATTTTTTCATGGCGAGGCGAAGCAGATTGGATGGGGGAAAGTGTTTGGATCATTCTTAGCCAGCTGTTTTGTATTTACTGTTGAGAGGCCACTATGCCTACTATTTTCATAATCTCTATTGTCATTTACACGGAATCAATCACTCATTGATGCGAACATGATTGCCGAGAATACCAGCTCGTAGCCCCACAGAAGTTGCGCCTCGTGTGGTTCAATTTCTTTCATTAATTGTCTATAAATTATCAGAGATGGCAAGGGCCACCCTGTCTGTGTATATAACTTTTACGTGTGTTGCTGTAGGAAACTTGCCTATAGAACGACACTTTTCATTCAATCATTTACAATTTCTGTTGTAATTTGCGACACTGCGTAGTTACTGGAGGTTCTCGATGACGAGGGCGGAGGCACCGCCACCACCGTTGCAGATACCGACGCAGCCAATCTTGGCCTTCTTCTCCTGGAGGACGGAGGTGAGGGTGGTCAGAACACGGGCGCCAGAGCAGCCGAGAGGGTGGCCGATGGCGACCGAGCCACCGTAGACGTTGACCTTGTCGGCCGACAAGTTGAGCTGCTTCAGGTTGGCGAGGGCAACGACGGAGAAGGCCTCGTTGATCTCGTAAAAGTCGACGTCATTTTCGGTGAGACCAGCGTGCTTGATGGCCTTGGGGATGGCGAGAGCAGGGGCGACGGTGAATCGCTCAGGCTCGCGCTCGGCGTCACCCCAGCCGAGAATCTTGGCGATGGGCTTAACGCCGAGCTCCTTGACCTTGGCCTCGGACATGAGGACGACGGCGGCAGCACCGTCGTTGATGGGGGCAGCGTTGGGCGCGGTGACGGTGCCGTCGGGCTTGAAGGCGGGGCGCATGCCCTTGAGCTTCTCCTCGTTGAGGTTCTTGACCTCGTCGTCCTTGTCGACGGTGACGTTGGGCTTGCCGCGGCCGCCCGAGACCTCGACGGGGACAATCTCCTTGAAGAGGCCGGCGGCGGTGGCAGCCTGGGCCTTCTTGTACGAGTTGATGGCGTACTCGTCCTGAGCCTCGCGGGAGAGCTCGTTGTCGACAGCGCAAAGCTCAGCCTGGAGACCCATGTGCTCCTTCTTGAAGGCATCGGTCAGACCATCCTTGAGAACACCGTCGTTGAGGGTCTGGTCGCCGTACTTGGCGCCGTTGCGGAGGTTGGGCAGGTAGTGAGGGGTGTTGGACATGGACTCGGTGCCGCCAGCAACGACGACGTCGGAGGTGCCGAGCATGATGTTCTGGGCACCAAGGATGACGGCCTTGAGGGACGAGGCGCAGACCTTGTTGACAGTGGTGCAGATGGTCTTCTGAGGCAGACCAGCGCCGAGGGCGCACTGGCGAGCAGGGCCCTGACCGAGGCTAGTGAGCCTGGATTAGTATAGAGTGGTTGTGTGCGAAGTCGGTGAGGGGACGTACCCGGCGGAGAGGACATTGCCAAAGAAGACCTCGTCGACATCTTCGGGCTTGATGGCGGCACGCTCGACGGCGCCTACTAGGTGGTTAGCTTTCTAGAAGTGCGTGAATGAGGGGCATTGGCGTACCCTTGATGGCAACGGAGCCGAGCTGAGTGGCGCTCAAGCTGGAGAGGGAGCTGTTGAATTGATGTCAGCATGCTGCTTGGTATGTCGCGACAATTTGTCTTGCAGCTGAGCGGTGTCGGACAGCGGGGGAAGAGAACTCCTTACCCAAGGAACGAACCGATGGGGGTTCGGGCGGCCGAGACGATGTAGACGGGAGGAAGGCTGGACATTTTGGCGGGGTATGTGGTGTACAAGATGTGTGAAGAAGGGAAGGAGAGGAGAAGAAGTTGGACGGCGAGGAGATGCTAAATATATAAAAGGGGAAGATGATGGAGGTGAGGACCAAGTTTGTCCAGAAAAGAGTAGTTCAGGTACCGACCGCCTTATCACTCGGGGTTTCTGTTGGATCAACAAGCGGGTTCGAAGGAGGGGCGCTCAAAAGATTTTGGCGCCGTATTCGGACCTCTGCCGTGGATGGCTGGGCGGGTTGGTGGTGGTGGCTACTACGTACCGTCAGTTAGGTAGATGGGGATGGAGAGGTTATTATAGCTATATTCAAAGCTATCATGTCTAGTATTGTAACCCAATGATTCGCAAACGACGAAGAGCTGTTCTCTTTACCTACAGGATAATAGGCCACACACATGATGCTGGATTTTGAACTACCGGATACATGGTGCGAATGCATCAGGACGTTAGCTTGAGGGAACAGGACTCAATAAACATCAAGTAGCATCAAAACGTATAACAGCAATCTGATCCTGGTAGTTTCTGATCGGATGATCTCGTACCCATGCATCGGCTTTTAAAATATGGCCTCGTTCTCGGCTCGTAATCGTAGAAGCCATTGAACCCCAACCGATCTGCCCCATTCATCTCAGAAGAGCGCTGAGACCCTCTGTCGCAGGCACTAACCCTGGCAGCTCAGCGCCCGAAGTCGCCCTGAGCAGCTAAAATTATAGCGGGTTCATCCCACCTCCAGCGATAAGCTCACTCTAATCTCCACGTGACGCTTCTATGCTGCTAGCAAAGCTCAAAAAAGTTCCCAATGCGACGCGGCGCGGATCCTGGTAACCAAGCAGCAGTGTCTGTCCATTTTGCAGCTGCCATTGATCTACGCAGTTGTATATATCACGAGGCAAGATGGATGACCTTTACGACGAGTATGTCTTTTCCTTCATTTGCAGGTCGGAAAACTTTGCGCTGACTCTGTCGCAACAGGTTCGGTAACTTCATTGGCGAGGAGGTCGAGTCAGAGGCGGGCTCTGATGCGGGCGTGGATGCCAGTGATTATGTCTACGATGACGCCGCTGGTGATGTCCAGGACGATGAGGAGCTCATGGAAGTCGATGGTAAGTTTGCGCACCCTGTTGCGCCGCCCAACGCCGCCCCATCGCCAGGCTGACAGGTGAACGCGCGCAGATGGCCCTTCCAACGCAGTGATTCTCCACGAAGACAAGCAATACTACCCGACTGCTGAGCAGGTATACGGCGAGGATGTCGAAACTCGCGTCGAGGAGGAGGATGCGCAGCCTCTCACACAGCCCATCATCGCGCCCATTGAGACGAAAAAGTTCACGATCGAGGAGGAGGACCTTCCGCCCGTCTATTACAGCCGCGAGTTCATGACAGACCTGATGAACTTTCCCGAACAAATACGAAATGTTGCGCTGGCTGGCCATCTGCACCACGGAAAGACGGCCTTCACCGACATGCTTGTTCTCGAAACGCACGATATCCTCGAGAAGCTGGACAAGAGAGTCGGCCGCAAGCGCGACGAGTCGCTCCGATACACCGACATTCACATCTTGGAGCGCGAGCGCGGCGTCTCCCTCAAGTCGTCACCCATGACTTTCGTGCTGCCCAACTCCAAGGGCAAATCACACCTTGTCAACGTCATTGACACCCCTGGCCACGTCAACTTTGTTGACGAGGTCGCCGCTGCCTTCAGACTCGTTGATGGTGTGTGTCTGGTGGTCGATGTAGTCGAGGGCGTGCAAATCAACACAGAGCAAATCATCAAGCATGCTGTTCTGCAAGATTTACCTTTGACGCTTATCATCAACAAAATGGACCGTCTCATTGTTGAGCTACGACTGCCGCCCAAGGATGCCTACTTCAAGCTGAAGCACGTTATCGAAGAAGTCAACACCATAATCACAAACACTGCTCCTGCAACTTCTGCTGCGAAGCGCATCAGCCCCGAAAAGGGCAACGTGCTCTTTGCTTGCACGGATCTGGGGTGGTGCTTCACGCTTCAGTCATTTGCCAAGATGTACGCCGACACCTATGGCGATGTCAGTGCCGAAGACCTGGCCAAGCGTCTCTGGGGAGACGTGTACTATAACCCCAAGAAGCGAACCTTTTCACGGAAACCACTCGAGGATAGAACCGCGAGATCATTCGTTCACTTCGTTCTCGAGCCCATTTACAAAATCTTTACACATTCCATTAGCGACAATCCTGAGGATCTGCGCCCTGTCCTAGAGTCGCTAGGCATTCAGCTGAAACCCTCGCAATACAAGGCAGATGCTAAGGTCATTCTGAAGCTTGTCTGCGAGCAATTTTTTGGTCGCTCTACCGGCTTTGTTGATATGCTTGCGCAGCATGTACCATCACCAGTCGAGTCGGCGCAACGAATGTTGGAGCGTCACTACACCGGCCCACTGGACAGCAAGGTTGCCACTTCCATGCTCGAGTGTAACCAGGATGGCCCTCTCGTCGTACATATTGCTAAGCTCTTCAACAAACCCGATGCCAAGAGCTTCTACTCTTTCGGACGTGTTTTGAGCGGAACCGCGCGCCCTGGCATGCAAGTCCGTGTCTTGGGAGAAGGCTACTCCCTGGATGACGAAGAGGATATGACGACAACGACAATCAATCAAGTATTCATTGGCGAGACGAGGTATAATATTCCCACCGATGGCGTGCCTGCTGGCAACTTGGTGCTACTGGATGGTGTCGACAACTCGATAGTTAAGACAGCCACGATTGTGCCGCCCAAGCTCGAAGATGACGAAGATGCCTATATTTTCAGACCCGTCAAACACTTTACAGAATCTGTTCTCAAGGTCGCTGTGGAGCCTATTAACCCTTCAGAGCTACCCAAGATGCTTGACGGGTTACGAAAGATTCAGAAATCATACCCTCTTCTTGACACCAAGGTGGAGGAGTCTGGTGAACACATAATTATCGGCACAGGAGAGTTATATATGGACTGCGTTCTGCACGATCTGCGTCGTCTATACGCTGACATGGATATCAAGGTCTCAGACCCTGTGACCAGATTCTGCGAGACGGTCGTGGAGACATCAGCTACCAAGTGCTACGCCATCACGCCGAATAAGAAGAACAAGATCACCATGGTCGCGGAGCAGTTAGAAAAGGGCATCTCAACAGACATTGAGACGGGTGCTGTCAAGATTCGCGACCCCATCAAGAAGACGGCCAAGTTCTTCGAGGAGAATCACGGCTGGGACAAGCTGGCGGCTCGCAGCATCTGGGCCTTTGGCCCCGACGACGCTGGCCCTAATATTCTCCAGGACGATACCCTGCCCACCGAAGTCGACAAGAAGCTACTCAACACCGTGCGCGAGTCGATCCGTCAGGGCTTCAGCTGGGCGGCGCGGGAGGGCCCGCTGTGCGAGGAGCCCATCCGCAACACCAAGTTCAAAGTGACCGACATTGTGCTCGCCCAAGAGGCCATTTTCCGCGGCGGCGGCCAGATCATCCCGACCTCGCGCCGCGCCTGCTACTCGTCCTTCCTGATGGCCTCGCCGCGGCTCATGGAGCCCGTGTACGCCGTGTCCGTGACGGGCCCCGAGGACTCCTACATGGAGGTGTACAACGTGCTTGCGCGCCGCCGCGGCCACGTGCTGTCCGACGGCCCCGTCGCCGGCACGCCGCTGTACCGCGTCAACGGCCTGCTGCCCGTCATCGACTCGTTTGGCTTCGAGACGGACCTGCGCATCAAGACGCAGGGCAGCTCCATGGTCTCGCTCGTCTTTGACTCGTGGAACATTGTTCCCGGCGACCCGCTCGACCGCGAGCAGGTCATCCGCCCGCTGCAGCCCGCCTCGGCGCAGGCCACGGCGCGCGACTTTGTCCTAAAAACGCGTCGCCGCAAGGGCTTGAGCGAGGACGTCAGCGTCAAGACGTTCCTGGAGCCCGAGTTTTACCAGAGTCTCATGGAGAGCGGCATGCTCGGCGAACTGTGATTTTGTTTTTCTCTCTGTACTGCATGTTGGGAAATTAGGAGAGCAGCGGAGCAGCAAGAAGTGTATGATTTGATACAAAAAGGACTTGTTTCGATTTTGTGGAAGAAATTTAGTCAGGCCTTTGGCGTACGGTCTTGGGAGTTGAAATTTTTTGAGTCACAAAAACTACTTTTAAAAAAAGACAAAGTGAATCCATTCTCCTTCTGCGTGTTTGTGAATTGTATTTCGAGACTAATATGGTCTGTATATTTCTGCTCATTTCGGAGCGATTTGGGTATATGGGTTGGCATAGCGAGTCGCATCAGGACTCTCTGCCGCGTAGAACAGCCCCGACACTGCATTTCATACTGGATCGCCCTCCTGATGGTATAGTATGTATACTTGCAAGAGAAGCCGGCAACTTTGACGACTGCCCCGTTGATGGACTGGTCGCATCCAGACATCTGAACACGGAAGCACGCATGCGTTTCTCTCGTCTCTTCTCCGAGACGGCGCACGCGAGAAGCACGCATCAAGCTCTGCATCCTGCGCCTGCGGCAGTCGCCACTCACAGCGGGGCAACTGCTCCTTGCTATAAAACTTTCTCAACCGTTTCCCTTCCTCGGTCGGGCTGGCTCAGTAGCACGTCTCGAGCATCTTGTCGAGCACGCTCTTGAGCGAGTCGTTTTCGAGCGCGGCGGCCACGCGCTCTTTATCCGCGAGCTGCTTGTTGACCTGGTCGTCCTGCACGTGCGTGCTCTCCTTGCAGCGCACGTCGACGCGGTAGTTGGGCGGCAGCGCCTGCTCGAGGCGCACGCGCACCGCCAGCCCGAGGATGGTTGCGAGCGAGCAGTGCGTAATGGTCGGCGTGATCTCGACAAAGACGTCGACGAGCGTGTTCGGGTCGACGAGCTGCCCGCCGCCGCGCGGGGACGGCGTCAGGCGAATGTCGGACAGGTTGATGACGGAGAGCTGGCCGAGGGAGACGGGGTGTTCGGGGTCGGTGATGGTGGAGATTAGGTCTTTTGTATTTCTGCCATGTTAGAGAGAAGATGTCTCGCACGCGTACTGAAGGAAAGAAAAGGAGGGACCGTGACAATACCGTAGATTTCTTGCTCGTCAATCGGCTCGGGCTCCGTGCCGTCAAGGAAGTCGTCATCGCCGCCGGCGCCGCTGCCGCCGGCGCCGCCGCGGGGCCAGGCAATCGCCGCGCCGTAGTCGTCTCCGCAGAAGGGGCTCAAGAGGTACGACGGCCGCGCAAAGATGACGTCTGTGTATTTGGAATCTGGGCCGCGGCGGGGGACGACGTTTTGCTTGCGCGAGGGCAGCTCCGAGGCGTTGAGGATGGTCGGGTTGGCGTTGTCGAGCGCGGCGGGGGACATGATTGCGTTTTTTCGATGGAGGGGTAGCAAGCAGCCCCCAGCTCTGGATCAGGTGCTCAAGGATATGTGGTTTTTTTGGTAGTTGCGCAGGTCCTTTTGCATAGATGGATCCTGATGGCAAGATGAAAAAAAGCCAATTCTCGCGGCTTTAAAGATGGGATTGTAAATATGCAGCAGCCAGAGGCAAAAGGCACACAAAGCCGGTGATGCAATATCCTGTGCAGACCCAGAGAACCGCACCACCAAAGCCCCGCTATTTCACAATGCTGGAGCCAGTGGCAGCGCCATGATAGGTAATGCTCGTCTACGGATTATCAAGCAGTGCAACTACATCTGGAAATCGAAATTCTGCAAAGCGGACGATATCTCATAAAGTACCAAGCTTTCCATAGAAACATCAAACTTCACAGCTGAGATATAGCTGAATCGTGATTGGCCCCATATTCCGCTATCGGGCGCACACCTACCACAGCCAGCCTGACGCCGACCAGGCTCGAGCTAACACCAGCGTGCGACTTGGCGCATTGCAAATCCCTAACTGCACCAGGATCCGAAGGGCGATCCTTTCTCTTGCCAAAACTCTGGTCTTGCTATCCTTCGTTCGCTAGTTACTGGATTCGGGATGGCAGGGTGGCATGAGCAAAGCTAGCCCGTCGTTGGGCGGTCCGCATACCCTGCTCAGGCCCGTGCTTTTTACTGTTTTGTGCCTTGACCAACGTCTGTTCTCAGCGTGACCGTAATATCGATTTCGGCTTTCTGCGGCGAAGTCGCAACATGGATTCCGGCTGCTCCCTAATCATGACATACAATGCGCCCAAGCTGCTGCACACCCCCAGTAAGCAGAAAGGGACCCGCGCCTCCCGCAAGGCCGCGCAAGATTAACGACACGGTCTGCCCGATAAGGTATGTTGGTGGTGATGCAAGCTAACGACAATGCGGCCAGCTGCATAAGCAAATAGGAACAGGAACAAAGTGAAAAGTCTTCATGGGTTGGGTCGGATACCGGCCGCGGCCAGACCGTGCTGGTCCCGCGCGGCAACACTGTATTGATCCATCGTCTGCTTTGCCTTGCTTATTTTCGCGCATAACTGGTGGGTAAATGGCAATATCCGTTTGCTGGTGGAAAGAAGGAGAAAAACCTGCTTCTTCCCGAGACAGCAGGACAGTGCTACGTGGGCTTTGCATGTCTCCGAGCATGACGCCACTGGTGCGCCCGAATACAGCTTCTTGCAGCCGTGAATGGCCAGCATCGCCACTGAATCGTCCCTGATTTCACCCTGACACGGCCATCAGTCGGCTAAAAGCCACATTTATTTTCAATTTGTAACCTTTTCTGGAGACATGGGGCTCTGCGGCACTGGTCAATGCACTTATTGGAGGCGGATTTGCGAGAGTGTAATCGCATTCGTACAATACCAACGCAAGAGATTCGTTCAGACCATGCGAAACCAACCTCGACATTGATACGCCAGGAACCTTGCAGCTCTGTGTAAATCCGCAAGCTGCAACGAGATCGCCATAGTGCATCCTCCGTGACACGGCCTTCTCAGCAGCTTCCCCATTTGGCACCGTGGGCTGCGTTTCAGTTGATCGCCCGCTAGCCTGCAGTGCCTGTGTGCCTGCTTGCTACTTTGGCTGGTGTTGTGTTTCGCTACTACGTACAGTCACTAGTCACTGCTAGTGTCAAACTTTCGATCCAAAAGTGAAGGCTGATCAGCCACACATGCAGCGCAGCATGCGACATGCTGCATCAGTTCGTTACGTATATGGCTCAAGCCTCGGCAGCCTGAATCTTAGTGAAGGTCCCAGGTAACACATATTGGACTTGTACACAGTATGACATGTGATGGTGCCTTGATACCACGTCAAACGCCACCATCCCACTACACCAGCTTCACTGGCGTGGTCCAGTCGAGAAATTTGTAGGGGCAAGGCTTGCAGCTGCCAAGTGCGTTCTCCTGATATTTGGAGCTGAAGCAGCACACAAATTGGGTGGCGGTCCTTCCTTGAAAAGCGCTAGTCAGGCTTGAGAGGCCAACCTGCCGATTCGTTCAAGTTGGGATGAACTTATTTTCGGCAGAGCCACTCACAGACAGCACAATGGCCAGCCCCAGCTCTGGTGATGCAGCCCGGCGCCGGAGCCGAACCCCTACCTGTCATTCGACCAGGCTGTGTATTGGGAATCAACTACAGTGGGGGCGGTTCTTCGCATGCCATTTTTCTCGCCAGCGGAAGTGGCGTTTGCCAAATATAGCTGCTTGGTCTTTGGACCGAATGATACGATACGTTCGCTTCCTCACCGAAGCCGTGAACTCTCATGCCCTGAAGTGTGCGACCTCGTAGCCATCGCGATATCTCATCGACATCTGCCTCGGCTCACTTGGTCATCCATGCTCTGGACCTGGGACTGTGGTGGAGGGAAAAATGGAGATGGCTGGGTTCGGTGATCGCAAGTTGGACTGTTCGTCATTCTGTCAAAGTCACTGGTCCAAAGGCAAAAATAAAAAGGCCGAAGTCGAGCCTTGAAGCTCCACTGCGTCGTGGCCGTTCTCTGCTTGGTGGGATCTTGTTAAAGCTGCCCACTTGGGCACCAGATTTTTAGTGGAAAGGCTGCATGGGCCACCCCTGGCGATGTGAAAGTGGAAGCCATGCAACAGCACCACAAAATTTCTCCAATGGACTATTTTATCGATCCAACTCGAGCCTACCAAGGCTTGTTACTTGCTGTTGAAGCCGGTTTATCCTTTTTGATACGCAGAAAGCCGTGACAGCCGCTACGCCAAGGTTTGATGCAATGCGGATTGCCGTTGATGGGTTTGTGGGTCACTTGTTCCTGCTGCCCTCGTTTTGAATGATATTCCAGCAAGTAACAGAAAGAGTATGATATAGATCGAATGCTTTCGTATATGATTCCGAAATGGTCACGCCCCAAGTAATTTCACCAGGCAAGTCGGACCATAGCGCGGGTTTTCGAGCAGCGACGCCTGTGCTCAGATGTGCAGTCGCATTTGTACACTGTGGTGGAGACACAGAGTGGTGGTTTCGGCCCCGGCAATTCTGATGTGCAGGTCTCACTTGTATGGGCAGACGTTACGTTGTAGTCGCCAAGGGCGGAGGAGAAACTGCAGGCGAGAGACAATCTTCAGCTTTGGTTGCTGGCGGAAAGCCACCGGCCGTGTATGTATTGGTACAGACAATGCAGGTCTCGCAGCGCAAGCACGCTCTTGCATTGTAATATTTCTCATTGCCAATGTGTCTTGCACGGAGTGGCGTGGCGTGCCTGTACCAGCGTCAATATGTTGCAGCTGCAAGGTACGAGGCGGCTGCAGGTGACAGCGGGCAAGCAGCGTATTTGCAGAGCCAAGCTAGATGAGGGGTGGCCAGAAGATTGCCTGTGACGCCAAAAGACACATCAAAGCAGCTCTGGAGGCTACCGAGATCCAAATTCAAGCCAGGCTCGAGGCTGAAACACAGGCGGGCTAATGGCCATCATACGTCTGTTATTATGCCGACCTTGTGAGAGACGGATCGCCGCAGGGCTTAGGTAGGAGCATCCGCAATGCAACCGCTTCTGTCGAGGCTCACAAGTGCCGGCTTGAACGAGCGGTGGCGAGCATTGGTGCATGTGCCACATTTGTTCAGCATGCAGCCACCCCGGACTGCTCGGATGGTGGGTTTCAGCAGCGCTGGTGTCATTGTAGGTGTGTTTGAGATTCGACCAAGGAGAGGCCAGGGCGAGGTCGTTGAGCAGACCAGATTGCAGGGACTATGGGGACGATTGCTGGTGGATAAGTACCTAGCTTGGTCGCACCATGAAGGATTTTCACGCGCAACAACCCCGAGGACTGTCCAAGATGCTGCTATTGGGCCTTGTGTTGAAGAAGACTGCAGGGCTAGATTTTCTATTTTTTGCGTGCGTCATGCGGCGGCACCATCGGAGTGTCGTTGTTCCAGAAAAGGCTTCCATGTAGGCAGCTGGGCTTTGGCAGCTTCAAGCTAATGCAGTGGAGGCTGCGGTGGGCAGATGCAGCCACAAGCTCTGGTAGGTAAATAACGTGCATACGGGACCTCCAGGAACACGAGCCGGCCGCTTCTGATGAGACATTGTGGCCAATGTGATGGCGCAGCCAGGCCCTCGGAATTTCTAATGCCACAAGTAAGGAGAAGCGACACGGATAATTACATGTGAGAACACGGCATGATGTTGAACGGTAGCGGCGCAGCCAACGGTTGACTGGTCTGTGCAGGTGTTATACAGTGCAGGATGGCGCGACCAGGCCATGATTCTTGATGGCAGGGTTCGGGGAAAGTAGTAATTGAGGAAGCATGCTGGCAGGGAGTGCGGCCGAGACGTATCGAGTCATGTGGAGAGGATGTCGCTGGAGAATAGAATGATGCAGAGAGAAAGATGATGCGAAAATGCAACTATAGACAGGGCTTCGTATGCGTGGGTGAAATATAGGCGTGGTGGTGTTTGTGGTGCGGCGCGTGGCGTGGCAGCTGGCAGTTGGCAGCTGCGAGGAACCTTGGCGGCCGACTCAGCGTTTGCGCCTTGTTCAGAGCGTGTCGACAGCAAAGCGGAACGGGCTCGGTATTGACTACGAGTTTGTTGTTATAGGGTTACTGTATAGTTACAGGGTGGCGATAATCGTCTCATTTGCTTTCTGCCATGCCGCGATGCTGTCGCATGACGGCAATAAGACGGCAGGGCAGACAGGCTGCTGAGGATGCTTGGTTCCGATATCACTGGCGACGTCTTCCCCGCATGGCGTTCAGGTGGTGCCAGCCCCGCTGCGCCGCGCTGGCCATTTGCAGGGCTTTTTTGCAGGGTTTTGGAGGGCAAGGGACAGGCGCCACAACTACGCTGTCGTTCCACGGCTTGCGAGTCATCTCTGCAGCATGTGCGTCTTGGATTCCATAGGGGGGAGAGATGAGAAAAGAAGAAGAAGAAAGAAAGAAAAAAAAAAAAGAAAAAGGCGCCGACCGAGTCCCCTGCAGAGCGACGTGGGACAGCAGGACGGCGATGCAGAGCGCACTGAGATGGGCATGTCATGCATGGAGATTGGTACCAAGGCCGTTGAAACTCGGGAGAGCCCGCGACCTACTGGATTGTCATAGGTGCATGTATACACACTTATACTGATCGCTACGCAAGGAAAAGCTACGTCTGCTGAAACCAGCCGAACACGAAACATCGTCAAGAGTTGCTGGTGTGGCTCGAGGGAGGGCCGAGGAGGTACAATTTGGCAACTGACAAGGAATTATAGTATCGGGTTGGATTATACGGTGTAATTAGGCAAGATTGACACCGGTAAGCGGTAGCCAAGACCTGACGAGATGAAAAGAGACTGGTATCATCATGGATGGTACACAATCGATTGGCATAGGCTTACAGCGCCTGGGGGCTTTCTCCACCGCCTTGACAGCGCCAGACCTGGTCCTTGATCCATCCATCTCACCTGGCCAGGGCCTTGGGGCCTTCATGGGGCGGAGAGGAGGCAGATTGGCAGGCAAAGCAGACAACTCCATCAGCAAAGTGGCTACGCTATCCACAGTCGCTGCTGGAGACAAGACAAGCGCCGCTCAATTACAGCGGATTCCGTCATTCGCTGTGGTGAAGAGAGGCCGAGGGCACCGTGGTATATGCCGAATGACTGGCGGCAGTTGGTGGTGACGCTTTACGACAGAGATTGCTGTCACCAAATTGCAGTCAAGACTCGACCTATGTTGTACCCGTCCGTTTGACGGCTGTTGCCGTCATCTGCCATCGTTTTATTCAACCCCATTCTTGCTTCCCCGCCAACTAACTACCAAAGACAAACATCTACTGGCGAATCTTTTTTTTTAGTGTGGCGCCCAGCGCCTGTTTTACTCACGGCGGGCATGGGCGGGCGGAACATGGCTGTCCATATGGAGCGCGCCGTACGTAGTATGTAACTACCAGTAACATCTTTTTATCTAATAAAAGTAACCTTTTGTCAGATGGCGTGTTAGTTCGAAACAGTGAGATGCGATGACCACTTGGTGGCCCCCCAGTTGAGAGGACCCAGCTCATCAGCGCGGTCTGCCCTCCCGGCCGGGATCCTGTCGATAATCCCGAGCGGCATCTTGGTTCCATTTAAGCACAGGCAGAAAGTCTATGCGGAGGGGGCAAGATTTTCATTCGGGATAATCGAAACTGGCTGAATATTGGGTGTTGTTGGTGCGGCGCAAGCATAGTTTTATCGGGGCTGCCGCAGAGTTGGTCTTGTCAGGTTATCCCGTACGAGGCACCATGATGCGCCTGCGCCTGCGCCATAAGACGGCGAGGGTCGGTGGCCGAAGGGAAAGGGAAGATGCAATGTGATGAGCGAGACTGGGCTAGCCGACGCTGTCTCTATTGACTCGCCAACTAGCAGTCTACCTACCTACCTACCTACCTACCTACCAACCAGTGGGCTGAAAGGAGACCCGTGTCCAGCAGTTTCCAGCTACCCAGCCTACGAGTGTTGTTATTACCATTATTACAGCAATCCCACTCAGGGCTCTCAGTCACCAGGTTGCAAGACTCGTCTAACCAGGCCCTAATTCTAGCTAATCTTGGACGGCCCCTGTCGCTCCCCCTCAAACCGGCCTAATAACGCAGCGAGCAAGAGACACACCACCCACCATCGCACGCCACACGAGACGCTCGCACCCTCACGCCCTATTTGCCTCTGGTGGTATCCAGTGCTCCCCCACTGCCAACGCCCCCAGCCCAGCCAGCCCAGCCAAGCACAGTCCGCCAGAAAGGCCCTGGCCATCCCGCCTCGGAACGCACTTGTTAATTACTAGTTCCAAGTACCATCAGCAGCAGGGCACTTGCCGCTATTACGGATTCCCAGGTTTTAGCTGCGACTAGCCCAGCTGGTCTTCGTTTGTTGGCCAGTAACCAGCCGCCTAGCACACGTTAGCACCTCTACGACTGGCTTTACCCCTCCATATTTTCTCCATCTCCGCCTGTCACCTGGCCCGCTGGAGCCGTCAGCGACTGCAGGAATCTGCTTCTGTCGCTGCTGTCGCTGCTGTCGCTGCTCTCTCCAGGTACGTACCTTGTGTCCTGTTCCCACCACCCGCCGCCATCATCCCATCCCATCCACATCACATCCTACATCATCCATCCAGTCCACCATCCACCATCCACCAATCCCACCAACTCTCCCGCCCGTTTTGTCCCTTCTTTTGGGTGGGTGGTACCGTTGCCATCTTCTGCAGCTCGCTCTCTTCTTGGTGACCTCTTTTTCCTTCTTCCGCCGCCCTTGCCCTCTCTCTCTCCGCTGTGTTCCCCCACGACACTGATCGGCTGGCGCCTGTCGCACCTTTTTTTTTTCCTGCGCTCCTCGCTGCCGCCACGCCACACGAGCCACACGAACCGCTACAACGCTATACTAGGTACCCCAGAAGCCCGCAAGTACTTACCCACTGGTACTTTTGCGTCCCGCCGACTCGCGACTCAGCTCCAACTCTCTCCTGCAACCAACCGTTGGCTGTTGTCGCACTTGTTGGTAGCTTTTACCCTCTTGCACGATCCTTCCTCCTTCCTCTGCTCTCATACTCTTGCTCGAGAACTTGTCGCGACCCTCGACATCTTCCTGTCTTGTCCCGTCCCGTCTCGACCTCGCTCCATTGACGTGCTTGCGCCACATCGACGACCCTGCTGGGCTGCGCACCCCCACCGGCTCGATATATGGCCGTTGTCGTTTGCCTCTCGCTTCCCGTCGCCGAACAACCTCGATCGCCTCTACCGCTGCTTGTCGAATGATCCGGCGACCCTGATCGAATTTTCCCAGTAATTACAAGGCCGCTGTCAAGCTCGCCAAGATGTCTTCCTTCACATTCGCCCCGAATCAGTATCCCCAGCAGCAACAACAGCAACGGGAGATGCAAAAGAGTACGACCCTACTGGGCGCCACCACCTACTATTGGTTTGCGCATGGCTAACCACTATGCCTCTAGACTATGTCTTCGTCGACGAGCATAACCGCCATAAACGCCTCAAAGGTACGTATTGTATCCTGTGCTTTCTGGCCGCCAACTTCACCAACACGGCCGCTAACCCGCTGATCCCTAGTGATGCGAGCCTGCGAAGGATGTCGACGACGAAAAATCAAGTGCGATGCCGCCACCACAAACTCATGGCCATGCTCTGCATGCGTACGGTTAAAGCTTCACTGCGTGCGACCCAACGGCTTCGACTCGGCCGGCGACCCAACCACCTATGAGGCCTTCGTCACCCCAGACCAGTTCCAGCAGATGGACATGCAGATGCCTCCGCAGGATCAGCACAAAGGCCCCGACATGTATACTCAAATGCCTAATTATACAGAGAACCCTGGCGGCTTCTACACTATTCCTTACGATGCATCGCAAGCTCAGCATGATATCAACTATACCACAGTCCCACCTCCCGCCATGCTTGACCCGTCCCCGTACGCGCACCAGAACAACTTCCCTGCGCCTCCTCTCCGCCAGTCCGATCACCCCGGCGCATCGCCCGAGTCCTACACCACCGATGCTTATCAACAGCAGGACTTGGCTGATCTTCTCGGAACCCTCAAGCTAAACGAAGTCGGAACCGGTAGGCCGCGCTCCATTCCCCTGCACCACACCTCCCACTAACAGAAACCAACTTTAGCTCCCTACTTGCGAAACAAGGCTTCCTTCCGTCGGGGAGATGAACCTGTTGTCGAGGACGACGATGACTATGGAGGTCTTCCTCCAATTCTGTCTGGCTCTGGCTCCAAGATTCGCATTCCGCCAGAGCTCATGCCCGATGAGGAAACCGCTCTTCAATATTTCGAACTTTACTTTACGCACGTACATCCTTACGTCCCCGTTCTTTACAAGCCACACATCTACCATCAATGGCGTCATGCGCGCGAAACCATTTCGCCCCTCATCCTCGAAGCAATTTTTGCCATCGGTGGGCGACTTGCCGAGGAGCCTGCCATGGGTCAACAGTGGCTTGGCCTGGCGTCTCGACATGCCGACGCATTCATGGATACTCCGCGTCTCAGCACACTTCAGGCCCTCCTCATGATCCTCAAGGCCCGCGAAGGTGCCCCCAAACGCGGCTACTATTTCCGATCCTGGATGACTGTTGTCCAGTGTGTTCAGATGGCCAAGGATCTTGGTCTCGATGAGCACTATGACGATCACGAGGACGGTATCGACTGCGAGCATAATCCCACAGACTGCCACTTGCGAACACGCATCTGGCAGACCGTTTTTGCCTGCGAGGTCATGGTTGGAACACCCCAGGGCCGCCACGACCTTTCTGTCAAGATGGATACGGTTGACTTTATGGTCCCAACGCGCATGCCTGGTGCGGATGAATCAGAATATCAGGTGTCTCGCAATTTTGTCTACTTTGTCCGCATCGTTCGTAACATCCGGACAATGAGCAGCACATACGCTAGACTGCGGAAGCGCAAAGACTGGGGAATCGATCCTGAGTTCCAGGAACTCGACAAGACCATCACCTCATACGTCGGCGATCTTCCCGCCGATTTGGCCATTTCTTTCCCCGCCGACAACTCTCCCCCCTGGCTTCCCAACAGCTTCATTGGCAACCTGCACAGCTACCACTACCTGGTGCTAATCCTCTACAACCGACCTCAGCTTTCCTTCTTGGACCCCACCGCCAACCCTGTTGAATGGAAGCAGCATATGCTTCAAAGCTACAACGCTGCCAAAGCCATCTGCCGATTGCAAGAAGCCATCATCACCAACTTTGGTCTTTCCGGTCTCCAATGCATGCAACGCGGCTTTTCCTTCACGGTCTACGCCGGACTGTCTTGCGTTGTCATCCACCTCGTATGTCACCTCCCTGGTTTTTGCAAACACGCTGCTAACTTGTTAGGTCGCCATTGTTTCTCCCGACCCAGATCTCAACACAGATGCTCGGGAGTTTTTCACCCGGCACATGCGCATCATGGAACAAGTCATGGAAGTGTGGCCCATGCCTGAGCTGCAAACGCAAATCGACACTGTTCGCGAGGCCTTTTCTGCAGATACTCGCAGAGCGTTTGTTTTGAAGCCATCCTTTCCATACGGAAGCCCACATCCATCCAATAAATCGAGCCCACCGCACATGCCATGCACTGCCTACCAGGGTAATCCCGCCCGCAGTGGCTCTTTGGATCAACATCTAGATGCGCACAGCAGCCTCCGCTACGTCAACAACCCGATTACACCACCTATCTCTACTGGTCCTATGGGCAGCAAAAACGAATCACCCGCTATCCAATCTCTTGAGCTCATACCGCCTATGGGGACCTCGGCTACTGCCATGCCTCCCAATATGGGGCTTGCTGACCAGGTCGCTTGGAATCCGTCTCGCATCTTCGAGTAAGTTTTCTGCCACTATACGTCTTCCGCCATAAGCTAACAGTATCTAGGCAATGGAACAACACGTTTGCAGTGGAGCCACCGCAGACTGGCAACAATGCCACCATCGGACTGTCGCCAGGTGGCTCATCTGTCACCGGCATGTCTGATACGCACACTGCCACTTCTGGCTTGGCTGCCAGTCAACACAACACTTCGCCTCCACCGTTTGCACCGAACATGGCCAACTTCATCACCCCCGCCATGTGGCAAGAGTCGGTTGCCAGCGTGTACGAAGGTGGTCTCAAGCGTTCATGGGACCACCAATGAACCACCAACCCTCAACAGCAGTCGCAAGCTGAGCGAACTGCTCTTTTAATGACCTCAACGATTTTTTGGCCAGCCACACAGAGTGTCTACCATGTATAATTATCTACTGGACCGTTCCTTTTCAAATTCGGTGGCAATGGAGCCGCCCAATTCTCTCTACCTTTGTTCGACGATTTTGATTAAATACATGCTAAGCGAAGAGCTTCTTTACAAGCGTCCTTTTTTTGTCTTGTGTCGTTTTTTCCCCTATTTGCATGGATAGAATTAGCTGAAATGTGTGGCTGCTTAGTGGAGCGCAAAAAGCAAAATGTTGCAGGGTGCCGAGTGTCTTGTTGGGCGCTACATGACGAAAAATATGATGGATCACGACGATTTAATGATGGAAGGGAAATATCCAGGGGCGTTGTGGAGTGTTTATGGATTTTTGCGTATATATGAAGAATATATTTTTCAACTCAAACTGCCCTTGTTTAACTGTGACTTGCTTAACGAACTTGACTTGATAAACTGTAGGAATGGGGTGAACCTAGGCTATATGTGCGGTGGATATACGCCATCACGACAAGGCCTACGAATTGCGACGCCGGCTCCTTGGCTCTGCAACAGTGCAACCCCGGTGCGAGATGCGACAACGTGGTTTCGCACACCATCGATCTGAGATTAGGCTCGCTACTCTTACCCCGTCCGTCGCAAACGGCCGCACGTGTAGCGACCTTGTCTTGTTTTGTTTGCATGCCCCCGCCCCGCCATCTTTGCCTAAACCAGTTATATTAAACAAGGAACCACGGACAAGGGGAGAGGGGGCAGGTTGCACACATAGTAATGTGG